>CATLJY010000158.1:0-88044 GCA_949987705.1 Thereva unica
GCCTTTGAGCTTTTGCATTTTATTAGAGAGGTCGAGACAATTGTTGGCTTAACAACGGATCCACGAATGAAGGCGTATTTATCTAATATATTCATAACAAAAATTCAAGGACCTGCAGCTGCATCAATAAGAAGACTCCAGAATGCAACGTGGGACCAAATGAAGCAGCAACTAAAGAAATCTTTTGGAATTCAACAGTCTTACCTAAAACTAAAAGAAGAAGCAGATTCTATAAAATATTTTAACGTAAGTCAGTATTATAATTCTTTAATAATAATTTTGGATAAATTAAATCTTAAGTATAAGTTAGATGATAATTCCCCTGAAGAGTTCAATACTATAAATAATGAAAAAAGCATATTAGAAAAGTTTTTAAACAAAATTCCTAGATCCGATAGTATGTTTTTACGCATAAAGAACGTTACTTCTTTAGAAGAAGCTTTTTTTGAACTACTTGAAACTGGAATTTCCAATGATCCCCCACATAATCAAAGACAAAATAACAACAACAGAAATAGGAATAATTTTAATCGGAACTACTATGAACATAATTATAATCGTAACAATTATCGTAATGATAATTACAGACATTTTAATCGTAACAGACAAGGAACGGAATATAATAATTTCACTCAAACAATGCCATTTTCAAGAAATAATAGACTTAATGAAAACCCACATAATACCCCTAGAAATCGAAATGGCAACCGCAGTCACATTAGGTATCAAAACTCTAGAGTATTTTCCAATAATAATAATAGAAATATAGAACCAATGGACGTAGATATAAACACAGTAGAAAATTTTCAATCACGGCCTCAGATAACTCACTATCGATAGTTGAATTTACAATTTTTAATAAAAAATTAACCTGCTTGCTTGATAGCGGATCTTCTACTTCTGTAATAGATAGTAGAATGTTCCCCAATATAAAACGTCTTGAATTACCGAAACCAATCGAAATTATAACAGTGTTAGGCAAAGGAGAAATAACCCATGAAATAATAACGGAAGTTCCTAAAGAATTTAACCTCAACGCTACGATGAGTTGGAAAATAATGGATTTAGATAATAAAAAATATCAAGCTATATTAGGTCGAAATGTACTGAAACCAGTAGGTGCAAAAATAGATCTAGAAAAGGATCATGTAAAAATTAGGAATAAAATAATTAAGTTTAAAAGTTTTTGCTCTTTTGATAATATCGACGGTTTATATTCTTTAGATTTAAATAATGTAAATGTTCTCGATCTACCAAAAACGGATAATCTTAGTAAAGAAGAGTTTCATGCTTTAAAGAAAATTATTGTAGAAAACAAAGATTTATTCTATCAAGAAGGACAAAAATTAACTAATATTACTTGCATTAAACATCAAATTATTACGAAGCATAATTTGCCAGTATACTCAAAGATTTACAGATTCCCTAAAATCCACGAGCAAGAAGTGGACAAACAAATAACAGACATGTTAAAACAAGGTATAATTAAGCATAGCAATTCACCTTATAATTCCCCCATTTGGATTGTCCCCAAAAAATTAGATCAATCGGGAGAAAACAAATGGAGGATTGTCGTCGATTATAGAAAATTGAACGAGATAACTATAGACGACAAATTCCCTATTCCCAACATAGAGTCACTTTTTGACAAGTTGGGAAGAGCTCAATATTTTTCGACATTAGATCTCGCTAAAGGATTTCACCAAATCCTTGTAGACGAGAAAGATCAGGCAAAGACCGCGTTTTCGACCCCACAAGGTCACTACGAATATGTCAGGATGCCATTTGGCTTAAAAAATGCTCCTGCTACATTTCAAAGAATGATAAATTATGTCCTACGCGAGTACATCAATGTCAATTGTGTTGTATATCTTGACGATATACTTATTTTTAGCACTTCCCTTCAGGAACATGTAAATGCAATTCAAAAAATCCTCAAAACACTTCGTGAATTTAATCTGAAACTACAGATTGATAAATGTTCATTTTTTTCGAAAGAATCAGAATATTTAGGACATCTTTTAACTAGTGAAGGTATTAAACCTAATCCTAGTAAGATAAAAGTAATTAAAACATTACAACTTCCTAAAAATCGGAAGGCAATAAAGAGTTTCTTAGGTATCACGGGCTATTATCGCAAGTTCATTAAGGACTACGCGAAAATTGCCCAACCACTTACTCAATGCCTAAAGAAGAACAGGAAAATTTACCTAAATGATAGAAAGTTTATTGAAGCTTTTGAAAAACTTAAAGAAATATTAACGAAAGATCCTGTTTTAAAATATCCCGATTTTAAACAAAAATTTACCCTGACAACCGATGCGAGTCAATTTGCTATTGGTGCCGTTTTGTCGCAAAATGGACATCCAGTATCATTCGCAAGTCGAACTCTTAACGAACACGAAATTAAATACAGCACTATAGAAAAGGAACTCCTTTCTATTATATGGGCCACTAAATACTTTCGCCCTTATTTATATGGAGTTAAATTTACAATTAAAACTGATCACCAACCTTTAGTTTGGTTACATTCTTTAAAAGAACCTAACTCAAAGCTACAACGGTGGAGGATCAGACTAAATGAGTTTGATTTCGATATAGAATTTGTTAAGGGTAAGGACAACAAAGTAGCAGACTTTTTGAGCAGGATCAACGTAGATAAAAATGAAATTAACACTCTTGAAAATGTAGGCAGTAACTCTATTAATGAACATAATAATTTGGATATTGAAAGTAACGCAGCTACGATTCATAGTGGTGCCGAAAATTTGGGAGATCATATCCCAATTGTAGATAATATCGTTAATAAATATCTTACTCAAATACATCTAGTTGAAAATAAACAAGAAGATTTGGTAGTGAAATTCAAGAAATATAGGATAATTTATATATCTCGGGAAAATCTTAAAGATATAAACTATCTAAACAATCTTTTAAGAAAATTAATAAAAAAGGGAACAACTGGGATATATTCTGAATTGGATTACAATGAATTTTCAATTTTGCAAAGTATATTAGTGAACCTATTTAGCAATGAACCTAGAATTAGATTCGTTAAATGTAGTAAGCTAGCAATAAATTTAGATGATGAAAATGAGTTAATAAAAATAATAAAACAAATTCATGAAGCCACAAACCACAGAGGTATTTTAGAAAATTTTTCTGAAATTAAAAACCTATATTATTCTCCCAAACTAAAGGATTTCATCTGTAAATACATAAACAATTGCGAGGTTTGCAATTTAAGTAAATATGACAGAAATCCTATTCATTACAAATATAATTTGTCAGAAACCCCTTCTGAACCCAATGAAATTGTTCATGTCGACGTACTTTATCTAAAAAAGCAAATATTTTTGACAACAATAGATCGTTTCACTAAACACCTGTCTGTAGCCAAGTTAAGCGATAGAAATAGTGTAACCATAGTTCAGACATTGAAACTTAGAAACTCTTTATTTGGTAAACCCAAAAAGTATATTTTTGATAACGAATTTGATAGTTTAAATATAAAAAATTTCTGTCGAGAAGAAAACATAGAAGTACATTTCACTTCCCCTCGAAGTCACACGGGTAATGCTGACATTGAAAGGGTTCATGGGACAATAAACGAACACATTAGGATACTTCATCTGACACATCCAGACTTAGATATCGAAAGCAAAATTTTAAAAGCTGTAGAAAAATATAATAATACAATTCACTCTACAACAGAAGTAAGACCAATAGATTTTCTTAATAGCAAAGTTTCTGATCTTGAAAGCATAAAGAGGAAGATTCTAGAAAAGAAAAATAAAACTATCGACAATTTAAACAAAAATAGGAAAGACTTTATTGCTCCAAATGCAAATGAAATACTTATAAAAAATCCAACAGCGTTAAGATACAAGGAATTACCTAGGTATAAAAAGATCAATTGTTCACAAAATAACGGGAACCTAATTGATAACAAAAAGAAAAAAATCCACCCTTCTCGCATTAAAAGAAACTTTAAATATTTTTCAGAAAATACTTCTATTGCTGCTAACAGTAATGACGCTAGCGAAACCAAACCAAGCTCTAATTAGCATGGAAAAATTGGAAACCGAAGCTGGATATACTACAATCCAACAAGAAAAAATACCCATTATTGAGAAATACAATAAAATTATCCACATAGTTGACTTAAAAGATATTAAAAATACAATTGACTTGGTGGAGTGTCAAGTGAAGGATCTATTTCACCTACCAGAAGATGAAAATATTATCAGCACCCTGACAGGAAAGCTCAACAAGGTAAAACATACTTTTAAAACATTAATACCTTTAAGACAAAAAAGAGCACTTATTAATGTTGGAGGGACCATCTTAAAATGGATTTTTGGTACTATGAATGAAGATGACAAGCTAGAGATTGAGGAACATTTAAAAATAACAGACAAAAATGTTCATAGTGCCATAGAAAATTCTAACAATCAGATAAAAATAAATAATTTGCTCCAAGAAAATATTAATACTCTTCGGTATAATATACAAAGAAACAACATAGAAATACACGAACTCTTAAATCTAGTTAATACCAGTAATAGGGACGTAGTACGACAATTACAGTATTTACAAACCTTGACTCATATAAACCTTTTAAACGAAGAAATTGAAAAAATACAGGAAAATGTTGCTTTCTCTAAACATCAAATAATGGGTAGATCAATACTTACACCCGAAGAAATTGACGCTTATGATATAGACATCTTCAAACTACAAGAGCTTAAAAGTTCTTTAGCATTAGCATATCCCAAATTACTTTTTATCCTACTTATCCCGGAAATTAGTAAATTAGAAGCTACTCACTTCAAAGTCGTTCCAATTCCAGATTCAAATAATCAAGAAATCGATATTAAAATTTTGGATATTATAATGTTTGAAAATAAACCATACTATCTAGATCAAGAAAGATATAGAAAAAGTTTAAGACCTGTTAATGATTGTATATCAAGTCTTTTAAATAAATCGTATGATAATTGTTTGAAAATTACAAAATCAGGTTTAGAAATAATAGAAATAGACGTAGGATTAATTATAATTAAAAATGGGAAAAATTTAACTCTTACAAACAGTTGTAATAATATAGAATATTCATTAAATAAAAATTACCTAATAACATTTAATAATTGCTCCGTTATGGTCAATAATATAGAATTTTTAAATAAAGAAAGAACATTTAAGCATAATATAGTAATACCTACTTATAATAAAATTAAAGATGTTAATTCAACAATAGATTTAAAAGAATTAAACATTAAACAAATACAGAATTATAAGCAAATTAAAGAAATGCATTATGAGAAACAGCAAAACATCGTTATTACTTATACTAATCTATCATTAGTTACAATCATAATTACGATTTTAATCGCATTAATAATTTTTAGATTTTGCAAAAAAGAAACAAAAAATAAAGTAGTTGCTAATAAAAATAATTTTGCCCAGGAGAGCAAAACACTTGAGGAAGGGGGAGTCATATATCCTAGTAACCAAATCCTTGAAGAAATCATAACTCCTACATCCGTTCCCAAGTAATCTTATTGATCATGTTACGTTTAGTTAATAAGAATTATTTTTTATCTTATAACTCCCCAGATTTCTTCCCACATTGCATCCCAAGAATTGATCATGTTACTTCTAATTAATAAGAATTACTTTATCTTATGACCCCCAAGATTTCTTCCCACATTACTGCGACGTTATGCTGATTTCTCGAGAAGACACATTTTTGTAACTCGAAACCAAACTGTAGATCTTTTAATTTGTAATGTACTAAATAATTTTCAGTTTCAGTTTGATCGTCGTAAAATAAAGTTCTAATTCTGTTAAACCTTTTCTTTTAATTAAAATAAATTTTTATTTTTGTAATAGGAAAACCAATTACAAGTTTGGCACACTTCCCAGCAGAGCTGAGAAATATTTACCACTGCCGTGGCTCAGCTGAGACATGCAAACATAAAATATTAAAACCATAAAAGATCAAAAACATTAAACAGAGAAGCGTGCAAAACTGAAAAGGGAGTAAGGCACGCAGAGAGTCACGCCACATTGAGAAGGGTCCTTTTAAGGACAACTTCACTGGTTAGCAAGCTAAACACACTCCTATTGTTGTTAGTATTTTTAAGCATGCGATTAACGGGTTCGAACATGCCATAATTGGTGTTAGAGGAGTTAATGTGCAAAAGAGGTTCACCTCTCAGGTTGTAGTTATTCACTCTAAATGACGCGCGGTTTGTTAAGAAACTAGAGTCCACTTTGTCATTCATCAGTCGATGAACGAATATAACGTCAGCGACCTCACGGCGCTTATGGAGGGAGCTTAAGTTGAGCAATTTAAGTCTGTTCTCATAAGGCGGAAGAGCGAGTGGGTCATCCCACGGGAGGTGGCTTAGTGCACACCGGACGAACTTCCTTTGAACCGATTCGATTCTACTAACATGGGAGGAATAGTAAGGAGACCATACCTGGGAAGCGTAGTCAAGCAAAGGCCTAACCAAAGATACGTACAGGTGTTTAGTGACGAGGGGGTTGTTGAACTCTTTGGACCATCTTTTTATAAATCCCAGGACTGAATTGCCCTTGGAGGAGATATAATTGATGTGGGTGGAGAAATCCAACTTACTTTCTAACCTAACCCCAAGATCGATTGCAGATTCAGTACGGAAGACTTTGTTGTCAAGGAAAGTATAGTCAAAAGTTATAACACCACGTTTCCTACAAAAAGTCATGATCTCGCATTTAGTAATATTAAGCACAAGGTTGTTGTTGGAACACCAAGAATAGAAGGTGTTTAAATCTGATTGCAGAAGTTTGCAATCCTCTATACTCCTTATGTGGCGATACAGTTTGATGTCATCATTGTAAATAAGGATTTTACAGTGCCTTAGCAGGGTAACAATATCGTCAATTGATAAAATAAAAAGAAGAGGGCCAAGATGACTGCCTTGTGGGACTCCAGAGGACGCTTCGATGTTCTTCGATTTGACTCCGCGGAATAGAACCTGGTAGGTTCTATCGGCTAAGTACGACTGGAACCAATCCACAAGGGCATGAGGAAATCCTAATTTCTTTAGTTTAAGAGCTATAATAGAGTGGGAGAGCTTGTCGAAAGCCTTACTAAAATCTGTATAGACACAGTCAGTTTGGCAGCCAGTGACAAAGCCTCTAATTGTGTGTGAAGAGAACTCCAGTAAATTAGTAGTAGTGGAACGGGCTGCAAGAAAACCATGTTGGTTTGTTGAGATAAGCCTCTTGCAGATAGGGGCGATAGCAGAATAAATAATAGATTCGAAGAGTTTTGGTATAGACGATAACTTCGCAATTGGCCTATAATTAGATATTTCGTTTTTACAGCATTTCTTATGAACTGGTATTATAAAAGAGTTCTTCCATAAGGTTGGGAAGCGCCCTTTATTTAGGGATTTTTGAAATAAAAATAGAAGAGGAGACAGTAGGGCCCCTGCACAGGATTTTAGAACAGCTGGAGGGACTCCTTACTAATATTATCTCTAATTCTGCATGAAAATTTATAGGTATTGCATTCTTGTGCTTGCAACGGAGTTATTGTATCTGGCAGTGCAACGATTTCTTCATTTTCTGGGGCGACTTTAATTTCATTTGACAGGTAATTGTGGAGAACACAAGCTTTTACTACAGCATCATACGTTGGAAGAGAAACTTCGATTGGACGATGAAATATTCTAAAATTTTACTTCCTCCTCAACACCTCCTTTTATTCACAACAAGGAAGTGATAACAGAAAGCAAACCCAAGGCCGACCTATTAGCTTCTCTGTTCGCCGCAAATTCTTCTTTACCCGATGCTGCTATGTCACCTCCCACTCTCGAGAATACCACCCACTCAATGGACGGAGTTCACTTCAGGACTCGCGAGGTGTTTAGGTGTCTCAAAGAATTCGACGCCAATAAATCCACTGGTCCCGACAAAATCCCCCCTATGGTACTTAAAAAATGTGCCTCACCTTTGGCTAAACCTCTGCGCAAACTTTTTGCCCTGTCTTACTTCTCCGGAGTGTATCCCGACTCTTGGAAACTAGCTCATGTTCAGCCAATCCCAAAAACAGGTGAAGCCAGCGACCCCTTAAACTACCGCCTAATAGCAATTACTTCTGTTCTCTCCAAAATCATGGAGACAATAATCAATAAAAAGCTGATGAAATATCTAGAATCCAACCAAATTATACACGACAGGCACTACGGCTTCAGATCTAAACGGTCTACTGGCGATCTGCTTGTGTGTTTAACTGAGCGTATCAACCAAAGCATTCACAGCTTTGGTGAGTCTAGCCTAGTTGCTCTAGATATATCAAAGGCTTTTGACAGAGTATGGCACCCAGCTCTGTTGAATAAACTCCAAGCTATTGGTATACACTTAGTTCTAAGGAACTGGATTAAGAGCTTTCTTTCAGGCCGTTCAATCAAGGTAGTATTGGATGGCGTCGAATCCAACCCCCACGCCATTTCGGCTGGAGTTCCCCAGGGGTCAATTCTCTCACCCGCACTTTTTCTAATCTTCATTAATAATCTGCTCTCAATCCCCTCCAACCCACTTCACTGCTTCGCTGATGACGGTACTCTGAATTTCTCTTACTCCTTCGACAATATAAGACAAGCACGTGCCAGACCTTGACTTTACCACCGTCAACACTGATGTCGGCTTCGATCAACCGGGATATCGAATCGATTCTTCATTGGGGCGAAATGAACCGCGTCGAATTCAATGCCACAAAAACGAAGCACTGTCTGATCTCCAACAAAAATTGTACCGACCTTCCTCCTGTCTCGGTGGATGGAGAGAGTCTAACGGCTGACTCAACTCTCAACATCCTAGGGGTAACTTTAACGGAGCATCTGCGATGGAACGATCACATATTCCAAATCGCCAAGCAAGCCTCCCAATGCCTTGGATTTCTCAAGAGATGCAAGTTCCTCCTCCAGCCAGCCGCATTGACTACAATATACAAATCCTACATTCGGCCACGCCTCGTATACAACTCTGCCAGAACTGGCAGAATGCCTCCCTACTCGATATTCTAGCTACCACTGCCACGGATGCTGTATTAAAACATAGTCAAATCTCCCCGCCTAGTTTTCTTGATCATGACCTACTATTTCTCTCAACTAAGTTTGCATTTTCTCCTCCCTCTTCATCTCTTCCATTTCGTATCGTGACTATAGCAACATTAATTTAGATCAGCTTTCTGAAGTCGCTGCGGCAATGCGCAGCGCCGTAGCGAGGGTCTCGGGGGCCCTTGTGCAAGATTTCGTAAGGGGCCCTTGAAAATGAATTTCTAAAAAAAAGTGATTTCGAAGTCCATTAAAAAAGGGTTCAAAGGTCGTGAGAAATTGAAAACAGCATTATACTTTGGTTTAAACAATTTCTTTATTTCTCATATGTGTGCACATACTATTACACTATATTCTGTATTAGGTAGATATTTTTACAGCCAAATATTCTAGACTGCACGTAATTATTTGTAACAAATAACGAAATCACAGAAACATCACTCATGAAAATATACTGTTCTTGCATATTAGGTGTCTCCTCAGTCTCTTGCGTTTACTTATTTCTCTAAAATGACTTTTTTCTCGCCCTTTCCATAAAAAAGTAGATCCAACTTTATACAATGTTATAAAAACGTTATCGAAGATCTTTTCTAGCTCATACTTCAAAACGAATTCTAAAAAAAAGAAAGATTCTTCGGGGGCCCCTCAGGGCCGGGGGCCCTGGTGCGCCACACCGCCTGCACATGCCTAGTTACGGCGCTGGCAATGCGGTGGGATGATATCTATTACACCACTTGTATCGACACTAAAGTTGATCTATTAACTGCTTTTATTCATCACCTTTTCGATCAGTGTGTCCCTATAGTAACGAGAAGGTGCCAGGTATCTCGCCATTGTCCATGGTATTCCCGGGAAATCCGCGATCTGATAAATCAGCGTGAGTTTATGTATAGGCGCTATCGCAGGACCAGGATTCCTAGGTATCGTAATGCTTACAAACAATTACGCAACCTAATCACTTGTAAAGTCAAATCTGCTAAACGGGAATTTTACTCCCGCAAGCTTGATCCCGCTCTAAATTCCAAACAACTTTGGTCCAATATTCGTTCTTTAGGTATTAATACAATCTTCTCAATGCTTCCTTTATTCAATTTCCTCCTGATAACACACTCTCCTCTCCCACGTACTCCCCTTCATCTAGCTCACTCAGTACTGATGGTTTCAACTTTCGTTGTGTAGACTCCTGTGAAGTTCTTGAAACATTGCTGTCCATCTCATCTAACAGTATCGGTTGTGATGAAGTTTCTCCGCGGTTTCTTAAGTTACTCTCCCCACTAATTCTGGAAACCATCACTCATGTCTTTAATTACTGCGTGACAACTTCACAAGTGCCCCTGAATTGGAAAGAGTCTGTTGTGATTCCATTACCAAAAAAATCCTGTCCAGTCGATTTAACAGATTATCGTCCTATTAGTATTCTTCCCTTTCTTGCCAAAGTCTTTGAGAAAATTCTCTTCGGTCAGATCACGCGCTATATTGAATCTAACAATTTCTTTTCTATCTAATCTGGCTTCCGTAAAAACCATAGCTGCGAAACTGCTGTATTGAAGGTAACTTCAGATCTTCGCTCAGTCCTCGATCAGGGTGATGTAGGACTTCTGGTTCTTCTTGATTTCTCCAAAGCGTTTGACTCTGTAGTTCACTCGCGTTTGCTTTCCAAACTTAGGACATTCTACAATTTTTCTTCTTCTGCCATCAGACTTTTCTCCTCCCTTCTGTCTAATAGGTCACAGTGTGTTCGTCATAACGGGGTCGCGTCTTCATTCCTACCAGTACTTGTAGGGATTCCACAAGGCTCAATTCTCGGCCCTCTCCTTTTCTCCTTGTATGTCAACGATGTTACCTCCGTTATTCAACGCTGCTCATTTCATCTATATGCTGATGATCTTCAGTTGTACACCTCGTGTCCTCCTAGTAAAATCAGATCTTGCATCTCAAATCTTAATGGTATTCTGTCCCAAATAAATGAGTGGAGTTCTTCCAATTTTCTCAAATTAAATCCTAATAAGTCCAAAGCACTCATCCTTAAACGTCCCAATAGGTCCCTGGACAATATTCCAAATATCGTCCTTGATAATATTCCTCTTCCCTTTGTTGAATGTGTCAATAATCTCGGTATTATTATTAATGACAGACTATCCTGCTGCGATCATGTCTCACTTATGCTCTCCAAGATCTATGGCACATTGCGTAAACTTTGGCTCTATGGTAATCTCTTACCACAATCTATTCGTGCCAAGCTATTTAAAACTCTCGTGGTGCCACATTTTCTTTATGGTGCCCTTGTTTACTTCTTTCATCTTGTCGTCAACGTCTTAAGGTAGCATTTAATGATTGTCTACGGTATATTTTCCACTTGAGACGCTCGGATCATGTGTCTGGCATACAACATTCTTTATTAGGTCACGACATTTTTCGTCTTCTTGACATCATGGCACTGGTCCTCCTACATAAAGCATTTTATGCTAAAAGTCCTGTATACCTCTCCGACTTCCTAGCTCCTTTACAGTCCCTGAGATCAATCAAATTCCTTATACCTGCTCATTTGTCCCTAATTGGTAGTCGCTCCTTCTTTGTGTATACAATTAGACTATGGAATCGCCTTCCTAACGCAATAAAAAGGATAGGCACAGCAGCAACTTTCAGAAAGCAAGCATCCAGTTTTCTCTCTTCCTCTTCCGCACGTTTTCTTTAGTTCTTTTTATTTCCTTTCTATTTTCCCCCTATCTAACCCTCTTATCTATCCCCTATAATTTTCTTTAGTTTAAGTTATTTTTGTTTTTTTGTTTTAAGATTTAAATTTTTTTTTCTTGCCGTTTGTTCTGTACTTTAAAAGATGTAGTTCTTGTGTACTGCCCCAATAAATGTATAATAAATAAATAAATAAATAAACTCGCATATCTGGGCTGGCGCCCCAAAAACCACCTTGGCTTGTCTCGACAAGGTGCAAAATCGTGCCCTCAAACTCAATGGTGATGGCCCCTTTCGCGCCTCCATAGACACCTTGAGCCACCGTAGGAATGTAGCAGCCCTCTCCATACTTTATCGCTATTACCATGGCGACTGTTCCACCGAAATTCAGGACCTCCTGCCTGCACGGCAATACTTTTCCCGCAACACAAGACTAGCCCGCTCGGCTCACCCCCATACCCTACAGCCCCCTCGTTCACGCACAATACGGTTTAGAAGTTCGTTTTATGAATAGAACAACTCGACTGTGGAATAATCTCCCGCAGTCAGTATTTCCGAACTCGTACAACACCTTAGAGTTCAAACGTGAGGTTCATCGTCATTTTCTTCTCCACCCTCCAGACCCCCTCTAACCTTTCCTATTCTCCTCTATTCTTCAAACCAAGCTTACTACTAGACATTGCACCATGAACTGAACGACATGACGGACTGGTAGTACAAAGGGTTACATCTAAGCTTGGTTTTTTCATAAAAAAAAGCGGCTCACTAACCGTCCAAATGCCATTTTTACTAACATTCTCGCCCTTGAAAGTCTATAATTAAAAATTACTTGCTGCATGGTTAGGTTTAAATTCCTGTTGTATGCTTTCATAAGATTTCTGTAAAGGGCAAAAATATCATCGCCAATGACATAGAATGGCGTGGGGACCTCCTGGCTCTTTAATTTTGACGGTGGTGGTAATTCTAAAGCTCCTGTACTTAGGTATTTATACAAGCTGCTATCTTTATATATGAATTTATCAGATACTCTGGCCCCTATTGCGAGTGTCGATTAGCGATCGACTCGACTATAGTCGATTGGGTCGATTAATTTGCTTTTTGGCATTGTGTAACTCAATCGACAAATATTTGGACTACTCTGATTTAGAAAATTATTTTTGTTGTTCAAATTCCTGGCATATTTTGTCGTGAGCAAAAATGCAATCGATAAAAGTCGACTGTCAAATCGACAATTTTCGATTACAATCGACATTCGCAATATTAAACTAAATAATCGACAGTTTATAATCGATAATTGTCGCTTGTCGATTAGGTGTCGACATTCGCAATAGGGGCCTCTGCCGTTGGTTCCAACATCGATGCATATAAATTTGCTATGTGAATGGCAACAGCTAACAAGACAATACTAAAATATTTCTTGTAATTGAAAAAATCCGATCCAGATTGCGGTGGAGCTTTTATTCTCACATGCTTCCCATCGATCGCGCCCAATGTATGTGGAAATTGCCATATATTATTAAAATCTTCAGCTACTTATAACCATTCATCTTCAGTTTTCTAGAAAGCCATTACATGTTAGTAAAAACTAAAACACAACAAAAATTTTATACCTTAAGATGCTCTGCATGAAGAGCATCATAGATTGCAGAGAACACTTCTGCCATAAATCCACTGATTGTTTTACCTTGATACTCGTGCGAGAAACTCTAAAGATCTACATGAGTCTCCGGTAGCAATGTACATCAAGCACATAGCCAGCCGGGTTCTAGCTGGTATAGCATATCTCATTCTTGTGTCCTTTTTTATGATTGTTTGTATAATCTGTATAGAATATGAATATAAAATAGGCAGATAATTAAATAAATAATATTTTCCTACCAAGGATAGTAAATGCTCAAAGTTTGAAATAGATATTCTACATAAATTTTTATAATCCTTTCCATCCAATGGGATAAATCCTTTAATAAATGTGTTTCCACATCGAACTTTTGCCTTCTGGCCAAAAACGGATTCACCCAAAATGATGGTTTCTTTCTTAAATTTCGTATCTTTTCCAATTCCATCTGCTGAACTGAAATGTCCGACATAATTTTCCACTATAAAATAAGCAATAAATCGTTGGCCGTAACTGACAGCTACTTTTCAATAACATATGGCAAGTGCAGACACGGGGCTAGAATGAGTCACAAATATACCTAAGACCGGTTCTACACATTCAATTATGCGTTCCACTTTTTGACGTTCAACTTTTTTTCTCTTTCACTCCAATGCAAAGTTTGAAACAGACTAGAGTTGAAAGGAAAATGGAAGGCAGCTCAGAATGGAATGGAAATTTGTGTTCAAATTTTGTGTTTTCGTTTGTAGTGACCGCGTAAAGTTTAATTACTAAACTTTACGCAATGACACACAACAACTTCCGGCACGATCAAAACGATCTGCCAGAACGCACCCTCGATCGCTGAACTCCAAAGTTCAGTGATCTAGCCAATTTCCGGCATCTCAATCTTTACTACACTGGTCCTCGTGCAACACAAGACTCCTCACGCGAAAATTATTAAAATAAAATTTTATTAGCAATATATGTATGTATGTATATGCATACATATCTATCGCTAAGTTAATCGAATTGAAGTGATTAATGTGATTTAGATAAATAAGTAATACTAATATTTGGATTAAATAAAAACGCATAATACATAACCAAAAAGTGTTAATCAAAATTTTTATTCAATGAATATTCGCCACGAGCTAACCTCAATACGTTCAACATTTTTATGAGTGTGCGAAAATGTATGAATATGAGTGTTTACGGATCGCAGTGACAGCCGAGCCTTTCGATCTTCTTCTTGAAAAGTTGAAAATGTATAGACACGAGCGACAGAATTGAACGTCAAAAAGTGGAATGCAAAGTTGAATGCGTAGAACCGGTCTAAGTGTTTATTACAAGTTAGAAACACTCGCCTTTAATACATAGGTTCATTATGAGTTAGAATTGTACGAAAAAGTAAAACATAGGAACAAGCTTGGTGAAACGTGTTCATTTACAAGCAAGCGTTAGTGAAGTGAAGAAGTGCCCGTGCATAAAAAGTTAAGAACCATTTATATTGGTTTGAAAAAAGTAAAGGTTTTTAATTACTATTTTTTTTTATTTTTAGTTTTATTTTTTTAGTTTTTTTTCTTGTTTTAGAATGTTGCTTACTTTTGTTTTCTCCTTTCTGCTTATGATTTCTCTCTTTTTTTCTTCAATATTTATGGTGTACACTGAATTTATTTTTTCAAGTGTATACTTAGTAAACGAACATGAAAATATTTCTCGAAAAGCTGTATAAATTTTATATTTTACATAAGCTAAAAAAATAAATTTAAAGTATTTCAGATATACAAATACATGCAGTAATATTGAACATTTTTTTATTTATTTATTTATTATTATTATTAGACTCGGATTACAAATGCAATATTTTTAACATCATTATTTTTACTTGTTCAACATCCCCATTCAGTCAGCGAAGCTGGTATGAGAGTTGGGGAGCCCTCATTCATAAGTAAATATTACAATTAAAAGTTTAGAAGTGTTTATCACAAAAGAACAAGTTAGAAAGAAGTACATAAATAAAAATTAATAATTAAAAGTTAAGTAGAAGTAAATAAAAATTATTAAATAGAAATTATTAAATAAAAAAATAAAAATTAATAAATAGAAATAATTAAATAAAAACAAAAAAAAAATTAATAAATACAAATTTAATAAAAAAATATTAAATTAAAATTAAAACGAATATATGCAAAGACAGATTTACGAAATAAGTTTGACAATTAATGACGCTGAACCTCCTGTATCAGATATTTCTTCAGCCTTTTCGTGTATGATACTAAAGACGGAGCCGATTTTATATGGTCCGGCAGAGTGTTGTGAAATTCCGCCGCAGTATTAACCAGTCCCTTTCTTGTCCTCTCCGTTCTAGGTTGCGTTGGTCTAAAGCTAACCCTGTTTCTTGTAACGTAGTCGTGTATGCTTGAGTATTGTACAAGTTTGATCTCAGAAGTTTTTCTTTCAACTTATACACGAACTTTGCTTTTTCCATTCGGAAAATCTGGTCCAATGTTAATTGCCCCGTGAGCCGGTAAACTTCTTCAGTTGCTGTACTCCATGGAAGTCCATACAGTGCTTTCAGCGCCCGGTTTAACAGTATTTTCACATCTGTGCACACTCTTTGAGAGCACTGAGAGCAGTTTTTTTTATGTGACACACTAGAGACTTAGGGAAGGCCCCTTGGTACTGTCGACCATGTATTTTTTATTTTTATTTTTGAAATGTCGAACAGCAGCTCTAGTCGGAAGATAGAGAGAGAAGTGAAGGAAAGAACTGTCACAACCTATCTGCGGTATTTTTATTTCACCTACTCCCAACCATTTCGCGACTCTGACATCGGGGCATCGAGAACAACTCGCTGGAGTGTTATGCCTCCTGAAACGAGTTGAATCTCATCAACCAACCGATGACATGCGCTTGGTGGAGCGGGGAAAAGAACTAGTGAAGGATATGACAGGAGGAATCAGGAATGCAAAGAGGGAAGAAGAAAGAAGGAAAGTTATGTAGGCGGGAAATTGGGAAAGGCTAGGACCGTGGCACCGCCGGGAATCGAACCCGGGACCTCTGGGGATAGTAGTCAGGCGCCTTACCCCTAGACTACCGAGGCCCCCAATGGGATACTAAAACGAACCCTAAGGATACTAAATCGAACCCTAGATAGGATATGCGCATTGTAAACCTGGAGCGCTATTTTCTCCTGAAGCTTGGGGTGTCTTTTGAGAATTCCTATTAGAGGGGTGTGTTTGCTCCAGTTTAGTTTATCATCAAGTTCTCGCTCGATATATCAGGTTAGTATCATCTACAAATATATGGTATTCTCCACTGAGTCTTGAGTATTTGATGTTATTGATGTAGAGCAAATATAGAAGTGGTCCTAGTATGGAGCCTTGAGGAACTCCCGTTGCGAGCACTAGCTGGCCACTCGAGACACCATTAACTCTAGTTGACACGTGCCTCCCAGTGAGATAGTTCCGCAGCAGATCATTTGACGTTCCCCTTATTCCAAGGTTGTAGAGGGTACTTAGTAGAACGTCATGATGCATCGTGTCAAATGCCTTTTTAAGATCGATGAATACTGCACCTGCATAGTAACCCATATCAAGATAACTGTTTATTAGGTAAAGGGTTTTCGAAGTAGCCAGTTCAGCGCTGCTGCCTTCTTGAAAACAGAACTTCTTATTGTCTAGACCTCCATTTCTAGCGATAAATTTTCTTATTCTTTTCTCGAAGATTTTTTCATAAATTTTTTCCACGTTGCTTATTAGTTCTATGGGCCTGTTTTAAATATAAAATTAAAAAAAAAGAAAGTTTTTATAATGAATCTCGCAGTCAAAAATCATCATATAAATAGGACAACGTACGTACCAACGAAAAGTGAATGAAATATTAAAAAAGATAGAGAAAATAGTGAGCAATAAAATACGTCTCAAATTCACATTGTTCAAACTGATTCCATGACTGTAAATATAAATTGCACACCAACAGAAGTTGTTAATCTTCCAACTCGGTCTAGTGCGAATTCTATTAGAAATGAATGTATTATTTAGTTTGTTAACCTTTAAATAAATTAAACCCGGCAGGGCTAATTTAACATCCGACTTAAATCTATATTCACAAGAAGAAGAAGAAGGAACAAAAATATACACAGCTAATTCAAGTGCCTTACTTACATCTAGATGGTGCGAGAATGCATAATATTTCTACCACTCCTCCTCATTCTCGTACCATTAACAAACAATTAGAAATTAAATCCTTCATTCTTTTGGCTGGCAACGGCTTCGTTAAGAAGTCCGCTAGCATTTTTTCGCTAGGACAATATTCACAAGTAATAATTCCCTTTGATGCATAGTCCTTGACGAAATGATTCTTTGTGTCTATATGTTTCGATCTGTTGTTCACCCTTTCGCTATCAATCATTTTTAGTCAGCTTTGATTATCCTCAAATATTGTTATTGGTTCTCTGATTTCTTCACCAAGGTCCGCTAGGAGTCTTTGCAACCATATCGCCTCAGAACTTGCTTCAGCCAATGCGATAAATTCTGCTTCTGTAGAGGATAAGGCTACGCAAGTTTGTTTGCGACAGCACCATGATGCTGTTCCTCCAAATACTTTGAACAAAAACCCGCTGTTAGACTTCCTTTCGTTTCTGTCCTCCGCCCAGTTTGCCTCGGCGTATCCATAGATAACATTTTCCTTTAATTCCACTTTACTAACAAATGATTTAAAGTCAGTTGTTCCCTTTAAATATTTTATTACCCGCTTCACTTCGTTTAAATCAGCTTCAGTTGGACAAGTTATTTTTCTTGATACGCTAGCAGAAATATCCGAACGTGAATTTACCGATATATAGAGAAGGCTTCCAATTAACTGTTGATATCTATAGTTATTTAATAATGGAGCTGATGCTGTCACCCCTTTTTCGTAATCTGGTCTGATAGGTACATCTGATTCTTTTGCACTACTTAGGCCCGCTTTATTTACTAACTTTTTGATGAATTCCGATTGGTTCATTAGATAGTTCCCAAATTCATCCTTTGATACTTCTAACCCGAGATAATTTTTGATTGGTCCTAAAGGTATAATTTCAAAATTAGAGCTTAGTTTCTGTAAAACATCTTTTATTAATGCTTCGCTCTTGCTAATTAACAAATCATCAACGTAGATGAGGATAAATATCCTTTCGTTTTCGGTTATCTTTGTGTAGAGGCACTGATCTGTAAGACTTTTCCTGAATCCGATTTTCATTATAGCATTGTGAATAGTTTGATTCCACGCTCGGGCTGATTGTTTCAGACCGTATAGGCACTTCTTTAGCAAGCAAAACTTTATCTTCTTGATTTTCTAGAGTAAAACCTGGTGGTTGCTGCATATAAATTGTTTCCGTTAAGTTGCTATTGAGAAACGCTGTCTTTGCATCAAAATGATGCGCTTTCATTTCCTGAACAGCTGCAACTGCTAAAAATGTTCTCAATGTTGTCTGTTTTATAACTGGCGCAAAAGTTTGATCGTAATCCTGCCCATATTGTTTAGTAAATCCTTGTGCAACTAATCGAGCTTTATATCATCGTGCTGCTCCTCCTGAATCTAATTTTCGTTTGGATACCCACTTACATCCAACAATTTTCCTTCCTGGAACTTTATCCACAAGCTCCCAAGCGTTAGCCTTCAATAATGAATTTACTCCATCTTGCATAGCTTTTACCCATTTATCTTTCTCAAAACTGGTCAACGCCTTGTTTAAATTCGTAGGGTCTATGTTTCCTTGCTTACCATATTTATTTCCGTGCGATACCTTTTTGGTAGAATTCCTTTTGTTCTGGACGATCTTCTGATATCAATTTCTAGTGAATTCCTTTTATTTCCTTCATTGTGTATTATTAGTTTCCTTTCGCTTTCATCTTGATTAATAGAATTTGGATTTCGTTTACATTTTCTTCCTGGATAGTCACATTTTCTTCTTTTGTCTTGCTAGAATTGAAATCAAAATTTATTATATTGTACATTGGGCCCGTAGTTTTGAAAGAAATTTTACCACCAGAGGCTTACTTTCATTTCCTGTTATTACATACAGCCATTTCAATTTGTTTATCTTCATCATTTTTACAGTACTTGGATATTGCGCTGTTGCGGGCATGTGACCATGTCTTCACCAAAGCTCATGGTCATGCTCACAGAAAGGGACGCGAACGCACCCAAGCAAATACGCAAGGTCGAACGGAAAAGGCAACCATACCTTCCTTCCTCCATGGGACATAAACCAGAGCAGACGCATATTGAGGACTGTGGCTAAGTACAAGTTAAGCATCGTGAATGAAAGAAAATCTAAATTGAAAAGCCGAGTTTTCATTTAATTCATTCTTCTCCTTTTATTTAAACCTTCGCTCCAATTGTTAAGTGAGCTGGCCCGTGAAAAGATGTCCAACCGGGCGGACTAATAATGTTGCAAGTTTTCATAGAAGAGTTTTACGAAATCTATGGATAGGATAACATTAGTTATAATGTCCATAACCTCATACATCTTACTAACGATGCAAGAAATCATGGAAGTTTAAACAATTGTTTCAAATTTGAAAATAAATTGGGTGGCCTGAAAAATCTGCTAAGAACAGGAAATGCTCCCTTAAAGCAGATTGCGAAGAATGCAGGATTTTATTTGATAATATAGATAATCTACGCGTATTAGTTATTTATTTATATTATATTACAAAATGTGTACATTGAAATTTATCTATTTTATTTCACAGAAGACTCTTCTACGGCTTTGCAAAGAGAAAATGACGCCGAGAAATTTTCCAGCAACGAGGCTATGAAAGTATATATGTAGTGCTGAACAACGAAAAAAGCGCAAACATCCCGCTGCAGTTCTAATGGACACTAACGAATTTGATTTTAATTCGTATGTTTCATTAATTTTTAAATTTTTATCTAAATTTATCGTTTACAGCAACCTCACTGATAGAAGATAACCCAACAGAAAACTTGGAAAATATAATAGTATTACAGCCTAGTAATAGCAACTTCGGTAATATTAATTCCCTCTTTTTCTTTTTGCGGATTTATACTAGGAATCGTCTTTATATTTTTAGCAAATCAACCACACTGCTCTTGTGATTATTCACAGCAAATAAGAGAATTAGAAGGAAAATTCGAAAAAAGGATCGCAGAGGTGCAAGTCACTCTAGCAGTTATTTTAGGCAAAATCCAGAAAATTAGTATTTCTTCGACTGCCTCTGAAGTGGCAGAAGACTACGAAAAAGAATTTCAGACATTGTTTCCAATTGCTGATGACTCTGCCATGAATGAATTGCAGCAGCGTTTACACAGTGACAATGGGTTTAAGATTGCATTAGTAAGTAGAATTTTTGAATATTAGTTCAAGTTTTTAATAAAATTCGTAATTTTTGTATTTTCTTATATTTTTAGCAAAAAAGGTACAGGTTTGGTGGAATAGATGCCATAAAGACAGGCAGAACCAGCAGTACTGCCAGCCTAGTAAAAAATGTCGTATTTTTATTATTACTATTTAATAAAACACATATTTTTTTAACGTTAATTCATTGAATTCTGATCACTCATTTTGTAATCATATCTAAATGTGATTATATACTTCATTTTTCAATCATTTTCTTATCATATTTTTCCTCTGCAATCTGGTTTGCATCCACCATACTATTGTTTAGCGTTGGTCCTGGGGTAGAGCGAGTGGAGCCAGGTCGTAAGGGGCGCCAAAATGAATGCGAAGAACAATTTCGAGCAAAAAACAAAATTTTGATGGGCCTTTTTGAGGGCGTTGTTTGTAGCTAGCCAAGTCTATGTATTCATCAATATGACTCGAACACGGCACAAGCAAGGAGCACTGACTCCAAGACCGATCGTACATGGCCTTAGGCCACATCTTGCTTGAGGTCCATGGAGCAGACTGAACACGGCGGATCTAAACTCGATAAAAACCGAAATCCTAATGTGTAAACAATCGTGCTGAAGTTTTGAAAGGTACTGCGTGAATGTACTACTATCTAGAATCCAACCAAATTATACACGACGGCTTCAGACCAAAACGGTCTACTGGCGCTCTACTTGTATGTTTACCCGAGCGTATAAACCAAAGCATTCACAGCTTTGATGAGTCTAGTCTGGTTGCTCTAGATATATCAAAGGCTTTTGACAGAGTATGGCACTCTGCTCTGTTGAATAAACTCCAAGCTATTGGTATACAGTTAGTTCTAAGGAACTGGATTAAGAACTTTCTTTCAGCCCGTTCAATCAAGGTATATTGGATGGCGTCGAATCCAACCCCCACGCCATTTCGGCCGGAGTTTCCCAGGGGCTACAAATCGCCAAACAAGCCTCCCAATGTTTTGGATTTCTCAAGAGATGCAAGTTCCTCTTCCAGTCAGCCGCCTTGACTACAATCTACAACTCTTGACACTGAAAAAAGTAGTAACAAGTGAATCCTTTAATAACAGTGAAGAATACCATTTATTGCATTAAAATTTGCAAAAATCTGGAAATATCAGAAAATGGACTTAATCGTCATGGCTTCTGAGCGACCCATAAAGCAGTTATAAAATATCAAATTTGCAACTTGAGATTTTGCATGATAATTAAATAACACGGTAACTGTGTACAATCTCAGAAACGTTTTCTTCGGGTTATTTTCTAACCAATGTTTTCAAAAGGTTGATAATGGACGTTTTACTAACGTTTTCTTCGGGTGATTTTTTAGGCAACGTATACATCAGGGTGATGATAGATGTTTTAGAAGCGTTTGTTTTAAGTTAATTTTTAACTGGTAAGTTGTGTAGATAGTCTAAGCTCCCATGACAAAAAGGTGCCCCATCGAACACCTTTAAACAATAAAGTGAGATTGGGTGAAAAACATGTAAAAATTTGTTAATTGCTATTTTTTATGAATTTTTGAATTTTGTTAAAAAACAATGATTTTATTTTCCAAAACACCAGTCCGAAATTTATACAATTTGTAGTAAACAATGAATTTTTGTTAAATAGCTTCTGACAGACCTTATGTTATAAATTCTTTTTTTATAATAATGCACTTCATAACACCTGCTTGATTTTTGTTTTAAATGAAGTTTAACATCTTTTCGGTCTATTAAAACTTGTCTGGCTGACAATTTTAGTTTGTTAATGTTTGGCAGACCATTTGTTATAAATTTTTTTTTATGAAAGTCCACATAATTTTTTGTCGAAGAACGTATTTGAGTATACAAACGGGATCTTCAATATTAGTTTAGAATAGAATAAAACATTTTTTTAGTTATCAACGATCATACCACATTTATACATTAAAAAATGTGGTCTCAGCACAAAATAAAGTCTGTCATAGTAAAAACCTTTCTCTTTGCGGACAGACCAAGTTTTATTCATAAAATAGATTACAAATTTTCTTCCAGAAAAAATTAAAGCAGTGTTTTGGCTAGGCCCTTGTAAAAGTTATGTTTTAAAGAAAGCCCCCTGTCACGCTTAAAAATTATAGCTGACATAGTAAAACACATTTTTTCAATGACAGGCTTATTTTTATGCATAGGGGACATCTTAAACTTCAGTTGTTTTATTTTTGAACAAGGTGTTTTGAAATGCCAGTAATTGATCTTGAAGCATTGATGCTGCGCATTCAAAATTGAGTCAGACAAATTTATTAACAAAAATTGTCAGCCAGACAAGTTTTAATAGACAGAAGAGAACTTGAATTATATTTAAAACAAAAATTAAGGAGGTGTTATGAAGTGCATTGTTATAAAAAAAGGATTTAAAACAAAAGATCTGTCAGAAGCCAATTAACAAAAATAGTCAGATAGACAAATTTTTTCAAAAATGGTTCATTATTTACTACAAATTACAACTTTCGACAGGTGTTTTAGAAAATAAAATCATTGTTTTTTAACAAAATTCAAAAATTAATAAAAAATAGCAATTAACAAATGGGTATTTCGTAGCCCTTCTTTAGGAATGCACAAAACAGGGCATAACTTCCGAAGCGCTTGGAATTTTTTGATCAAATCAATTGCTATAAACTCGGGAGAGCGAGCCCTCTTCAACGATGCCCCATTCATTCACATTCGAGCCCTTTCGAGAAATCAAAGTCAGCCAAAATTATCCCAAGGGTACCCCCTTTGCATAATTTCTGGTTTTGGGAATGCTCTTGAGCGGCCCTCTTTGAATGGGAAATTGTGCGGGACCTCCCAGGGAGTCTGTAATTTCAATCCCTCACCGGGCTGACCAGTATTTCCAGAGATAGCATTTTGTAGTCCTTCTTTGGGAATTCACAAAACAGGGCATAACTCCCGAACCCCTTGGAATTTTTTGATTAAATCAATTGTTCTGAGCTCGGGAGAGCGAGCCTAGCGTAGTCCTTCTTTGGGAATTCACAAAACAGGGCATAACTCCCGAACCCCTTGGAATTTTTTGATTAAATCAATTGTTCTGAGCTCGGGAGAGCGAGCCTCTTCCAATGATATCCCATTCATTCACATCCGAGCCCTTTCGAAAAATCAAAGTCAGCCAAAATTATCCCAAGGGTACCTCTTTTGCATAATTTCCGGTTTTGGAAATGTTCTTGAGCGGCCCTTTTTGAATTGGAAATTGTTCGGGACCTCCCAGGGAGTCTGTAATTTCAATCCCTCACCGGGCTGACCAGTATTTCCAGAGCGGCCCTTTTTGAATTGGAAATTGTTCGGGACCTCCCAGGGAGTCTGTAATTTCAATCCCTCACCGGGCTGACCAGTATTTCCAGAGCGGCCCTTTTTGAATGGGAAATTGTTCGGGACCTCCCAGGGAGTCTGTAATTTCAATCCCTCACCGGGCTGACCAGTATTTCCAGAGATAATAGGCATTTCGTAGTCCTTCTTTGGGAATTCACAAAACAGGACATAACTCTCGAACCCCTTGTAATTTTTTGATGAAATCAATTGTTCTGAACTCGGGAGATCAAGCCTTTTCCAACGATGCCCCATTCATTCATATTTGATCCCTTTCGAGAAATCAAAGTCAGCCAAAATTATCCCAAGGGTACCCCTTTGCATAATTTCCGGTTTTGGGAATGTTCTGGAGCGGCCCTTTTTGAATTGGAAATTGTTCGGCACCTACCAGGGAGTCTGTAAATTGAATCCCACACCGGGCTGACCAGTATTTCCAGAGATAATGGGCATTTCGTAGCCTTTCTTTGGGAATTCACAAAACCGGGTATAACTCCCGAACCCCTTGTAATTTTTTGGTCAAATCAATTGCTCTGAGCTCGGGAGAGAGTGCCTTTTCCAACGATGCCCCAGTCATTCACATCCGAGCCCTTTCGAGGAATCGAAGTCAGCCAAAACTACCCAAAGGTTCCCCTTTGCGCAATTTCCGGTTTTGGTAATATTCTGGAGCGGCCCCTTTTGAATGTGAAATTGTTCGGGACCTCCCAGGGAGTTTGTAATTTCAATCCCTCACCGGGCTGACCAGTATTTCCAGAGATAATGGGCATTTCGTAGCCCTTTTTTGGGAATTTACAAAGCAGGGCATACCTCCCGAACCCCTTGTAATTTTTTGATCAAATCAATTGCTCTGAGCTCGGGAGAGCGAGCCCTTTCCAACGATGCCCCATTCATTCATATTTGATCCCTTTCGAGAAATCAAAGTCAGCCAAAATTATCCCAAGGGTACCCCCTTTGCATATTTTCCAGTTTTGAGAATGTTCTGGAGCGGCCCTTTTTGAATGGGAAATTGTTCGGACCTTCCAGGGAGTTTGTAATTTCAATCCCTCACCGGGCTGACCAGTATTTCCAGAGATAATGGGCATTTCGTAGCCCTTTTTTGGGAATTCACAAACCAGGGCATAACTCCCGAACCCCTTGGAATTTTTTGATCAAATCAATTGCTCTGAGCTCGGGAGAAAGAGCCTCTTCCAACGATACCCCATTCATTCACATCCGAGCCCTTTCGAGAAATCAAAGTCAGCCAAAATTATCCCAAGCGTACCTACCCCTTTGCATAATTTCCGGTTTTGGGAATGTTCTTGAGCGGCCCTTTTTGAATGTGAAATTGTTCGGGACCTCCCAGGGAGTCTGTAATTTCAATCCCTCACCGGGCTGACCAGTATTTCCAGAACGGCCCTTTTTGAATTGGAAATTGTTCGGGACCTCCCAGGGAGTCTGTAATTTCAATCCCTCACCGGAGTCTGTCTCGGGAGAGCGAGCCTCTTCCAACGATACCCCATTCATTCACATCCGAACCCTTTCGAAAAATCAAAGTCAGCCAAAACTATCCCAAGGGTTCCCATTTGCGCAATTTCCGGTCTTGGTAATATTCTGGAGCGGCCCTTTTTGAATGGGAAATTGTTCGGGACCTCCCACTTAGTTTGTAATTTCAATCCCTCACCTGGGCTGACCAGTATTTCCAGAGATAATGGGCATTTTGTAGTCCTTCTTTGGGAATTTACAAAGCAGGGCATACCTCCCGAACCCCTTGTAATTTTTTGATCAAATCAATTGCTCTGAGCTCGGGAGAGCGAACCCTTTTCAACGATGCCCCATTCATTCACATTCGATCCCTTTCAAAAAATCAAAGTCAGCCAAAATTATCCCAAGGGTACCCCCTTTGCATAATTTCCGGTTTTGGGAATGTTTTGGAGCGGCCGTTTTTGAATGGAAATTGTTCGGGACGTCCCAGAGAGTCTGTAAATTCAATCCCACACCGGGCTGACCAGTATTTCCAGAGATATTGGGCATTTCGTAGCCCTTTTTTGGGAATTCACAAACCAGGGCATAACTCCCGAACCCCTTGGAATTTTTTGATCAAATCAATTGCTCTGAGCTCGGGTGCTCCAACGGTGCCCCATTCATTCACATCCGAGCCTTTTCGAGAAATCAAAGTCAGCCATAACACCGTTCTAAAATCTTGAGTTTAAAAAAATCCATTTTTATTCGTTTGCACTTTTTTGAGCTCCGATTTTTTCTGATTTTAATGGTTTTTTTCGTTTTTTCGTGGCACCCTCAGTTTTTTGTTATTAACAAAAAATAGTTTTTACTTTTATTTGATATAATCGAATATTTTTCTAATATTCGATTATATCAAATAAAAGTAAAAACCATTTTTTGTTAATAACAAAAAAAAACTGAGGGTGCCACGAAAAAACGAAAAAAACCATTAAAATCAGAAAAAATCGGAGCTCAAAAAAGTGCAAACGAATAAGAATGGATTTTTTCACTGTAGTACGGTGTAATTATCCCAAGGGTACCGCTTGCATAATTTCCAGTTTTGGGAATGTTCTGGAGCGACCCTTTTTGAATGGGAAATTGTTCGGGAGCTCCAAGGGAGTCTGTAAATTCATTCCCACACCGGGCTGACCATTATTTCCAGAGGTAATAGGCATTTCGTAGCCCTTCTTTGGGAATTCACAACACAGCCCATAACTTCCGAACTCCTTGGAATTTTTGGATCAAATCAATTGCTCTGAGCTGGGAGATAGAGCCTCTTCCAACGATACCCCATTCATTCACATCCGAGCCCTTTCGAGAAATCAAAGTCAGCCAAAATTATCCCAAGGGTTCCCCTTTGCGCAATTTCCGATTTTGGTAATGTTCTGGAGCGGCCCTTTTTGAATGGGAAATTGTTCGGGACCTTCAGGGAGTCTGTAAATTCAATCCCTTACCGGGATGACCAGTATTTCCAGACATAATCGGAATTTCGTTTTCCCGGAATCGGAATTTCCCGAACCCCTTGGAATTTTTTGATCAAATTAATTGCTCTGAGCTCGGGAGAGCGAGCCCTTTCCAACGATGCCCCATATATTCACATCCGAACCCTTTCGAGAAATCAAAGTCAGCCAAAATTAAATTAGAGATAATGGGCATTTCGTAGCCCTTCTTTGGGAATTCACAATACAGCCCATAACTCCCGAACCCCTTGGAATTTTTTGGTCAAATCCATTGCTCTGAACTGGAGAGCGAGCCCTTTCCAACGAAGCCCCATTCATTCACATCCGAGCCCTTTTGAGAAATCAAAGTCAGCCAAAATTATCCCAAGAGTACCCCTTTTTCACAATTTCCGGTTTTGGTAATATTCTTTGGCGGCCCTTTTAGAATGGGAAATTCACATCCGAGCCCTTTCGAGAAATCAAAGTCAGCCAAAATTATTTGTGCCGTGGTAAAAGCTATTCCCTTAGAGCTAGTTCCTAATTTAAATTCCGAAAGCTGTCTGCAGGCTCTTAGGCGTTCCGCAGAATTATACTCGGGTAACGCCAGGTCATTTAAACGCGCTGTAACGGAAATCTAGGAAATACCTAATATAATTAATAGCGAACATTAATGGATTTAATAAGATTGCATGGCGTTTTATTGTGGAACATGCTCTTTGGTGGTTTGGATTCTGGGAGCGGTTAGAACGCAGTGTCAAGGATATTTTGAAGATTACCATTTGGAAAGCTAAACTGTGCTAAGACTACTTACACCGAAGTGCTTCTTGCTGGGTACCTTCCATATAGCTACAGATGTTAATGAAGTTAATAAAGTTGGACCTACGGATATGGACTTGCATACCCAATGGATATCACGCGTTCGCTACACCAGTCATCTATAGAATCGTTGGTGGATCGAGTATCTGCGCCTTTTAAGATCGGCCCACCCAGGGCCTTGTCGACCGAAGTGAAACCTGGGAAGTTGTTTTGATTTAAGATCCAGCTAAACCCCGCTTACAGAGGAAATTGGCGTTAATTGCGACTGGAAGAGATAATACTGGAAGTAGTATTAATACTATATTGGAAGAGATAATAAGGTACGAGCTTGCGAGCCGCCCTTTTTTGATCCCAAGAAATTGAGACGTCCGATTCAGCTACTCTATCCTCTTGAAGTCAACACATCCGCGGGCCCGGAGGATATTGAAAATTGAAGATCACCGTTCACCCTTTGCATTCCGATCGGTAATCGTCCCGACGGATTCGGAAGTCTTCACCAGAAACGTCGAGTGTAAAGACCGTAACCGAAATGGAAGAGTATATATATTGTACAGAATAGTAATAAGAACTTAAAAATAAAGAACTAGTTGGGATGTGGGTTTGACCCCTTCGGTCCACACGATTAACTTCCCAGTATGATGAACGAAGATGGAATAAACTGACTTCTTACAAAATAGTTATAAATTTAGCACTAGTGGGAAGTTGACTGGTATCAGAACTAATGACAAAGCAATCCCGAGAGAAGCTAGTTCAAATAACTATAATAGAGGTATATCCAAAAGATTTTTCTAGAGAATTTGTTTTTTCCTGAGCCATTAGCAAACAAACATTTCCTCCGTATTTCGTTCACTGCACTGAAGCGGGTGTTCAAATTCGTATGGAGCGTGCTGAAGCGCCGTTGACAAACTGAGAAGCGAACGACTTCATTTGGAAATTCCAAAGCTTTCCGGAAATATTAGCAAAACTGTAACTGTAAAGTACTTGTCAGACTTGACCAAAAAGAACAAATTTTGCGGTAAGTACTGGAGTACTCTATTTAAACAAAAAAGGCCAGACCGAATATTATGAAATTTTCTTCAGAGCATATTTTCGTTAACCGTTTCGGCACCTCAAAGAAGTCGATATAGTGTGCAGTTCGCGCGGTATCGTTCAGGTACAAAAACCATAAACCTCGTTTAAACAAAAAAAATACGGTTCGACCGAATTTTATGAAAATCTTTTCAGATCATATTATGGTTAATTCTCTTCGAACGGGACTACAACTAAGTCGATATCTTTTATAGTTCGCGCGATATCGTGCAGGTACACAAATCACTTATGCCATTTAAACCAAAAAACCTCTCGACCGAATATTATAAAAATCTTTTCAGATTATCTTGTCGCTAATACGCTTCGAATGGCACTTTAAGTAAGTCAATATCTTTCGTGGTTCGGGCAAAAATCACTTACTCCGCTTAAACAAATAACGGCTCGACCGAATTTTATGAAAATCTTTTCAGATCATATTTCGGTTAATACGCTTCGAACGACACCTCAACGAAGTCGATATCTTTCTTGGTTCGCGCGATATCGTGCAGGAAAAAACGACCACATACGTACGCGCGCACACACACATACTTCCTCACAATTTTTGGCTTAAAATGCTCCTGGGACCTTGAAAGATGAAAATACGTCGAAAATTTCGATTTCAATTTTCGGACCGATTACAATAACTTACTATACTGGGAAGTGAAAAAACGGCTCGACCGAATTTCATGAAAATCTTTTCAGATCATATTTCGGTTAATACGCTTCGAACGACACCTCAATGAAGTCAATATCAGTTTTGGTATGTGTTCTATAGAGCATGCACAAAAATCACTTACGCCCTTTAAACATAGATACCGCTCGATCGAATTTTATGAAAATCTTTTCAAACTCTACTTTCGGTAATACGCTATGATCGGCACCTCAAAGAAGTCGGTATCATGGTTGGTTCGTGCTATATCGTGCAGGTAGAAAAATCACTTACGTCGCTTAAACAAAAAAACGGCTCGACCGAATTTCATGAATATCTTTTCAGATCATATTTCGCTTAATACGCTTCGAACGACACCTCAATGAAGTCAATATCAGTTTTGGTTCGCGCGATAGCGTGCAGGAAAAAATAACCACTTCCGTACGCACACACACACACATACTTCCTCCCCATTTTTTGCTTAAAATGCTCTGAAGAAAATTAATCTGGTAACCCCAATAAAATTGTTACTGTTAACCCCAATAAAATTGTTACTGTTAGGTTAAGTAGTTAAGTAAGATCTCATGTAAAGATTAAGAAATAAATCAGTTGTAATCGAACATTATTCACGGGACGTTCAATTTATTTAGAATTTTTTTCATGGTGCCGAAACCCGGGAACGTCCAAATAAGCGCGTGAATATTAGCGAAATAAGAAAAAATAGCGGAAATTACAACGAAAAGCGATAAAAATGAATGTTGCGTATAGATCCTCGTGTCCAATTTTTTAAAATAATTTGGTTTAGGACTACACAAAAAGTGCTTTATTCAATTATGTTACCTATCTAACAAAATATGGACGTATTCAGTTTGTGATGCAAACGCTTTAGTGGAGTCAGATGAGCACCAAATTTTAGTGAAAAGGGAATTGTCTCCAGAGTAAAATTTTTTTTTTGGAACATGTTAGTTACATCGAATACTATACGAAATGGACATTTTCTACCTCTAGCAACCGCCGCTACGTAAGTTATCGGCCATTATGTCAAAAATTTACCATTTTGGTCGTTCTTTCTAAATATAAATGCGTATATCTCGGCATGTGTAGGTCCGAAAAAATTGAAAAAAATAGAGGTTGTTCGTTATGATATTGGCTACCAGCGGTTACAATATGAAATCCTTATCTACAAATATAACCTCAAAAAAATCAAAAACTAAAGAAACTACAGAATTTTGGTTTTTCGGTGATAACTTCGAATATTTTTAGTGAAATTTGATGAAATTTTCAAAAGTTATACTTTATAATGGAAACAATAACTGGTTAAAATATCAAGTCAAAATATCTAATACAAGGCTCAAAAATTGACTTCAAATTTGAAAATTGATTGGTCGATCAGTTTTGTGCATCGCTTCGTATGAGGTTCTTACTTTTTTTAAAATGTAGCTTCTTTTATGCACTTTTGATGGTGAAAAAGAAAAAATTTTAAACTTGAAGAAAAGTGAAAAAAATCGAATCGAAAATCGACAATTTTTGCATTTTTTCGTCAATTTTTTTAGAAAAAAATCACATTTTTTGATAAAAGTCAAAATTTCGATCATTATATGTCAAAAATGAACTAATACTTCAATAGAAATTGAACTTTGCCAAAAAAAGTCAAATTTTCCTAAAAAATTGACGACAAAATGCAAAAATTGTCGATTTTCGATTCGATTTTTTTCACTTTTCTTCAAGTTTAAAATTTTTTCTTTTTCACCATCAAAAGTGCATAAAAGAAGCTACATTTTAAAAAAAGTAAGAACCTCATACGAAGCGATGCACAAAACTGATCGACCAATCAATTTTCAAATTTGAAGTCAATTTTTGAGCCTTGTATTAGATATTTTGACTTGATATTTTAACCAGTTATTGTTTCCATTATAAAGTATAACTTTTGAAAATTTCATCAAATTTCACTAAAAATATTCGAAGTTATCACCGAAAAACCAAAATTCTGTAGTTTCTTTAGTTTTTGATTTTTTTGAGGTTATATGTGTAGATAAGGATTTCATATTGTAACCGCTGGTAGCCAATATCATAACGAACAACCTCTATTTTTTTCAATTTTTTCGGACCTACACATGCCGAGATATACGCATTTATATTTAGAAAGAACGACCAAAATGGTAAATTTTTGACATAATGGCCGATAACTTACGTAGCGGCGGTTGCTAGAGGTAGAAAATGTCCATTTCGTATAGTATTCGATGTAACTAACATGTTCCAAAAAAAAAATTTTACTCTGGAGACAATTCCTTATGTTTTGCTCATCTGACTCCACTACTTGTCATAAAATGAATACGCTCGTATGTTGCTAGATAGTTAGAATAAATGAAATACTTTTTTGTGTAGTCCTAGAACAAATTATTTTAAAAAATTGGAGTAACGCATGTTATTATTCAAAGAATTTCATTTTAAACCATATCGTACCTTATAAAACATGGCATAACAGCAATAAAAACCCGCAAAAAAATGCGAAACAATTTTATTACATTACTCAAACATCGGCATTTCTTATAACGTATAGTCATTCATTCATTATTATTACTTGCTAGCTGTTATTGCTAATTTCTAGGAGGTAAAATTGTAATAAAATATTCCGAAAATCTGTCACTTTCATACCTTCGGGGTGCTGTAAAACCCTTCGTAGTGAATGAAATGAAAAAAGTAATGAATGAAAATTATTCCTAATGAAACCCTCTACAAAAAACTTGTTATTATTTTTTTTGTTAAAGTTGAAGGAAAAAAAGTTATAGCTTTTAAAAGAAAATATTGTGACTAATTTTTGGGTTCTAAGGCTTATAACTTCTTAATTATCATTTTACCATAAAATTTCTAAGTAATAAATTGTAGATTTTCGGTAAGATGTACCGTTTCGGAGATATAGTCGAAAAACCAATTGCACACCTTTTCCAAAACGGTTAAAGGGGGGGGGGGGGGGGGGTTAGACCCGAAAACTCAGATTTAAGCTCACACTGACCCCCCCTACACATCCCAAAAATAAAACCTTGTCCTGAATTTTTGCAATGTTTGGTTATGGATAACGGCAGCCAACAGACATACATCACAGAAAATTTGAGAAAAAAGTTAAATTTACCTATTGTGGGAGTGCCGTACGTTAATATTATCCCGTTTGGTGACATAGACAACGTCGCGCTAAAAGGTGCAATCAGATTCAAGTAGCAGTTAAAAGTCAATATAATTTCTTTTTTTTATTTCAGCAAGAGTTAACCCTTCTAGCACAGAAGGCGCACTTTGCAGCTAAGCATGAAAATCTATATATACATACACATTCATACATACAGTAGCCTCCAAAAGTCAGTTGAAATTGTATATTTCAGTATTTTATCTTAAAAACAAAGTGTGAAATAAAAAAATGCGTTACATTTAAATATTATTTATTAAATAAACTGTTTTTCTAACGTTTTCATAAAGAAATTGGAGTCTGACATAAAGCCAACTGGGCATTGTAACTGAAAATCATAAACAACATACTATTGCCCGTTGAAAAACGTATTACTAGGAACAGCGACGTTTTTAAATATGTAGGAGCGTATTTCAACTGACTTTTGGAGGCCACTGTATATACACACACACACACACATATATATATATATATATATATATATATATATATATACAGTGAGCATCAATATAAAGTTAACACAAAAGGCTCAACAACAAAAATACACTAAAAAATCCACGTTTTTACCTCCTCAAAAAAATCGGAGGAGGCTACACGACCCCTTAAAATCTTCGTAACAGTCTCTACTACAATTAAAAAATAATTTAAAAATTCGCATTTGCCTCTAAGGGGGTCCTGGAGGCTCCCTAAAAGGCTCAAAATAAAAAAGGGGAATTTGTGTTAACTTTATATTGATGCTCACTGTATATATATATATATATATATATATATATATATATATATATATATATATATATATATATATATATACAGGGTGTCCCACATAAACTTACAAAGCGGCCGGCTGTGGATAGGTCTTGGATAGACGAACAAAAAATCGTATGGGTGGGGGGGGAAATCGTAACGGTTTAGCCGCTAGGGCGTTTTGAAGTTTTTTTGCTAGAGTTTTACATATCACCCTGTATTTTTGTAACCGTGTAACCCATTTTCATGATTATGGTACCGGTGTACGCAGAATTCCCCCACCTATCTACGACGGTAAAAATAATGGTCCTATCTTATAAACTTTTGGAGTTATGAGTCGCCAAAGTCAAAATTTTGTATTTTTTTCACTAAAATTTCAACTAAAACCACCTTTTTCTCCAAAAAATACGTGATAAACCTACACTTTTTTTTCCAAAATTAAAAAGTTTGGACAATTTCCTATAAATAATGTACTACAACTTTTACGCCACAGCCTCTAGTTTTGAAGTTATAAGCATTTTTAATGTTGAAATTGGCTCTATTTCGTCCTTTTTTTGTACTTTTCCATCTGAGCTTTGTCGAAAAGTGCCAAATAAGCATCGAAAAAGGCCAATATTAACTTTAAAATTGCTTATAACTTCTAAAGTAAAGGCCCTAGAATAAAACTTGTTATTCATTATTCATTGGAAATTGTCCAAGCTTTCTAATTTTGGAAAAAAAAATTAGGTTTATCACGTATTTTTTGGAGAAAAAGGTGGTTTTAGTTGAAATTTTAGTGAAAAAATACAAAATTTTGACTTTGGCGACTCATAACTCCAAAAGTTTATAAGATAGGACCATTATTTTTACCGTCGTAGAGAGGTGGGGGAATTCTGCGTACACCGGTACCATAATCATAAAAATGGGTTACACGGTTACAAAAATACAGGGTGATATGTAAAACTCTAGCAAAAAAACTTCAAAACGCCCTAGCGGCTAAACCGTTACGATTTCCCCCCCCCACCCATAGGATTTTTTGTTCGTCTATCCAAGACCTATCCACAGCCGGCCGCTTTGTAAGTTTATGTGGGACACCCTGTATATATATATATATATATATATATATATATATATATATATATATATATATATATATATATATATATATATATATATATATATATAATATATATACATATATAGAGTTTCCCTTCTAACACAGAAGGCACACTTCCCAGCAGGGCTGAGAAATATTTACCACTGCCGTGGCTCAGCTGAGACATGCAAACATAAAATATTAGTAACATAAAAATTATTAAATAAAAACACAAATCCAAATTAACATATAACCCACGCAAGCAACAGGAAACAAAGATGGTCACGTGAGATTAAAAAGACTCCTTTTAAGGACATATTTACTAATGCACACGCTAAAGGCATTAATATTATTGTTAACATTAATGAACATGCGGTTTACAGGTTCAAATCTACCGTAATTAGTATTAGAGGAGTTGATTTGTAAAAGAGGTGGACCTCTCAGATTATAACGACTCTCTCTAAACGACGCACGGCGACCTAAAAAACCTGAGTCGACCTTTCCATTAAGTAGCTGATGAACAAATACAACATCGGCCACCTCTCGACGCTTTTGAAGAGAGCCTAAGTTGAGTAACTTAAGCCGGGATTCATATGATGGAAGAACTATTGGGTTTTCCCAAGGAAGATGATTCAGTGCGAATCGAACGAACCTTCGTTGAACCGATTCAATAGTTCTAACATGCGAAGAATAGTGAGGAGACCAAACCTGGGAGGCATATTCAAGTAATGGTCTGACAAGAGAAATATATAAGTGTTTAGTAACCAACGGGTTATTAAATTCCTTGGACCACCTTTTTATAAAACCCAAGACTAAACTACCTCTGGAAGAGATATAGTTGATGTGAGTGGAGAAATCCAGCTTACTATCAAATCTAATCCGGAGATCTTTAACCAAATTAACACGAGGGATACCCTCATCAGAAAAGGTGTAGTTAAAAATTATAGGATCACGTCTCCTACTAAAAGTCATGACTTCGCATTTACCAATATTAAGAACCAGGTTGTTGTTAGCACACCAAGAGTAAAAGGTATCAAGGTCAATCTGCAGAAGTTTGCAATCCTCCATACTCTTTATGTGCCGATACAATTTGATGTCATCAGCGTAAATCAATATTCTACAGTGTCTTAGTAAGGGAACAATGTCATCAATTGATAAGATAAAGAGGAGAGGGCCAAGATGACTTCCTTGAGCGACACCGGACGACGCTTCAATGGTTATTGATTTGGATCTACGAAAAAGAACTTGGTAGGTCCGGTCAGTTAAGTAAGACTGGAATCATACTAGAAGGGCTTGCGGAGAGCTTGTCGAATGCCTTACTAAAATCAGTGTAAACACAATCAGTTTGACTACCGGAAACGAAGCCTTCGACAGCATGAGCAGTGAACTCAAGAAGATTGGTGGTGGTGGAACGAGCTGCAAGAAAACCATGTTGATTCGTTGAGATCAGCCTCTTGCAGATAGGAGCGAGTGTGGAATAGATAATTGATTCAAAAAGTTTCGGTATAGCAGACAACTTAGCAACAGGCCTATAATTCGATATTTCACTCTTGCAGCCACTTTTGTGAATAGGAATTATGAACGAGTTCTTCCACGAAGTGGGGAAGTACCCTTTATCCAGGGATTTTAGAAAAAGGATTTTCAGTGGAGACTGGAGAACCTCCACACAGGCCTTAAGGACAGCAGGAGGAATACCGTCGGGGCCAGGAGTAAAGTCAAATGGAAGATCGTCAATATGTTTCACGATATCGGCAATGGTAATTGAGAGAGGTAAAAAATGAGCCTCTCGGTTGGGGATAATGTGGCGAAAATTATTGTCGTCAGGCTGAAAGTCTGCAGATGAGAAAGATTGATGAAAGAATGACGCAAACATGTTGCAAATCGCGGGCGAGTCACAGCTAGAACAGTTCTTGTGCTGCATAGTATTAGGGTAATTATCAACTTTTTTCTTCGAGTTGATAAATTTGAAGAAGTTTCTGGAATCAGTAAATACTTTATTACTCATACTGCTGAGATATTCACGATACAGAGTAAAAGAGAGTGAACGAAATTGGTTATAGCAAATGATAAATGAATTGAGACTCGGAGAGTCCTTTCTCTTTAAATAAGTTTTCCAGAGCCTATTCTTTCGATTTTTCAAATGCTTGAGTTCACTATTGAACCAAGGAGGAGAAGAACTGGCTAATTTTTGAGGCTCGTAGGGAACGCAAGAAACGAGGGCTTCGTATAGTACGCCATAAAACCGTGGTACATCGACATCCAACTCGTTTGCGGAAAGTAAGTTGTTGAAATCAACCATGGCAAGTTTAGATGACAGCTCATTAAAGTTAGCCTTTTTAAAGTTAAAGGAATAGGTTACCCCCTCCGGATAAGGAGTATTAACTGAATTGAAACAGTAATTGACCAAGATAGGAGGGTGGTAATTGTCAACTGTGGACATGACTATTGGACTGGGTTCAACAGTCATGTTGACTGAGTCAGTAAAGAATATAAGATCCAACTGCCTTCCTAATACATTAGTCACACCGCTCATTTGACTCAAGCCAAGTGAGAATAAGGAATCGAGAAAACACGATTCCTTAGAATTAAGGCAGCCTTCAGGAAGGTAGTTATCGTCATCATCAACATATACCCACTGGATATTGGGTAAATTAAAATCGCCTAGAAGAAGTAGCTCATCATTAGTGTTCATCAAGGTCAGAATGTGGGCAACACAAAAGATGAGAATATCATAGAGGTTATTACCTCCATCGTCAAGTGTGCTTAACATATCTGGTGGGTATAGCAGCACAGCAGGAAGAGATTCATTTTAGAAAGGGAGATTTTAAGAGCAACAAGCTCGACGTCAAGGTGGTTAGAGAAGCTAGGAAGCGAAATTGGGGTGCAATTAAGATGGCTTCTACAAGCAACAAGTACGCCACCCCCACGAGCTTCCGAGTCAGTATGACGGTCCCTCCGAAAGATTTGGTAGGAGGAATCGAAAAGTTCAGCATTGAGAATGCCCACATGGAGCCAGGTTTCAGTGAATGCTATGACATCTAGGCCACTAGCAATCGTTGCCTGAAGGATATCTTTAGTTTTAGACCTGGCCCCCCTTACATTCTGGTAGTAGAGGGAAAGCGTCTCGAGTTTTTTGATATCAGTGTAGCACCCGAAGTTGAAGTTGAAGCGTTTGCATGATGAGATCTATTACGAGTACGTGGAACGAAACGCTTGGTAAGAGCCCCAGCGGGCCAGAAACCCGGGTCTAAGAGAATCTCGGCAGTAGTAGGCGGTGCAGACAAAATAAAAGATGAAACTGGCTTGGAGACCTTGCTAACCTTTCTACAGCGAACTGTTCCGGGGCCTATAGATTTTTTCCTCAGATATTCACAGATAGACTCCGTCTTAGTCTCCGGATAGAATCTCGAGATGAAAATATTTAGAGGCCTAGGAACCGTAACAAGAGAAGTGTTAGGCTCAAGAGGTACTATAACTTCGGCAACCGGGGGACCATCCACTATCAGAGGCGGAGGGGCTGCTACCAAGACTGGCATAGAGGACGACTCAGTCCCTGAAACTTCCGCGACCGAAGGACCTCCCACCACTGTGGCAAGGAGGATGATACAGAGACCGGCTTTAACTTCAGCTCTGTAGATGGAACGCGGAACGAGGACCTCAAGCTGACACTATTGCCAATGGTGGCTTGGCGATTGCGACTATTATTATTTTTAATTTTTAGATTTTTGCGACGCGGCTTACATCCTGGCGTCGTTGGGTTAATGACATCCTGATTGAGGATGACATCAACCAAGGGAGGATCATCCTTGGGGTTATTCGAGGAAGGAGGCTGCTCCCCAACCTGCAGTGCGCCCACAGAGGGGGATAACTTGCTATTAAAGACGCCTTCAAATTTTGAAGCTAGAGAGCTCAAGGCAGGGCTGAGAAATATTTACCACTGCCGTGGCTCAGCTGAGACATGCAAACATAAAATATTAGTAACATAAAAATTATTAAATAAAAACACAAATCCAAATTAACATATAACCCACGCAAGCAACAGGAAACAAAGATGGTCACGTGAGATTAAAAAGACTCCTTTTAAGGACATCTTTACTAATGCACACGCTAAAGGCATTAATATTATTGTTAACATTAATGAACATGCGGTTTACAGGTTCAAATCTACCGTAATTAGTATTAGAGGAGTTGATTTGTAAAAGAGGTGGACCTCTCAGATTATAACGACTCTCTCTAAACGACGCACGGCGACCTAAAAAACCTGAGTCGACCTTTCCATTAAGTAGCTGATGAACAAATACAACATCGGCCACCTCTCGACGCTTTTGAAGAGAGCCTAAGTTGAGTAACTTAAGCCGGGATTCATATGATGGAAGAACTATTGGGTTTTCCCAAGGAAGATGATTCAGTGCGAATCGAACGAACCTTCGTTGAACCGATTCAATAGTTCTAACATGCGAAGAATAGTGAGGAGACCAAACCTGGGAGGCATATTCAAGTAATGGTCTGACAAGAGAAATATATAAGTGTTTAGTAACCAACGGGTTATTAAATTCCTTGGACCACCTTTTTATAAAACCCAAGACTAAACTACCTCTGGAAGAGATATAGTTGATGTGAGTGGAGAAATCCAGCTTACTATCAAATCTAATCCCGAGATCTTTAACCAAATTAACACGAGGGATACCCTCATCAGAAAAGGTGTAGTTAAAAATTATAGGATCACGTCTCCTACTAAAAGTCATGACTTCGCATTTACCAATATTAAGAACCAGGTTGTTGTTAGCACACCAAGAGTAAAAGGTATCAAGGTCAATCTGCAGAAGTTTGCAATCCTCCATACTCTTTATGTGCCGATACAATTTGATGTCATCAGCGTAAATCAATATTCTACAGTGTCTTAGTAAGGGAACAATGTCATCAATTGATAAGATAAAGAGGAGAGGGCCAAGATGACTTCCTTGAGCGACACCGGACGACGCTTCAATGGTTATTGATTTGGATCTACGAAAAAGAACTTGGTAGGTCCGGTCAGTTAAGTAAGACTGGAACCATACTAGAAGGGCTTGCGGAGAGCTTGTCGAATGCCTTACTAAAATCAGTGTAAACACAATCAGTTTGACTACCGGAAACGAAGCCTTCGACAGCATGAGCAGTGAACTCAAGAAGATTGGTGGTGGTGGAACGAGCTGCAAGAAAACCATGTTGATTCGTTGAGATCAGCCTCTTGCAGATAGGAGCGAGTGTGGAATAGATAATTGATTCAAAAAGTTTCGGTATAGCAGACAACTTAGCAACAGGCCTATAATTCGATATTTCACTCTTGCAGCCACTTTTGTGAATAGGAATTATGAACGAGTTCTTCCACAAAGTGGGGAAGTACCCTTTATCCAGGGATTTTAGAAAAAGGATTTTCAGTGGAGACTGGAGAACCTCCACACAGGCCTTAAGGACAGCAGGAGGAATACCGTCGGGGCCAGGAGTAAAGTCAAATGGAAGATCGTCAATATGTTTCACGATATCGGCAATGGTAATTGAGAGAGGTAAAAAATGAGCCTCTCGGTTGGGGATAATGTGGCGAAAATTATTGTCGTCAGGCTGAAAGTCTGCAGATGAGAAAGATTGATGAAAGAATGACGCAAACATGTTGCAAATCGCGGGCGAGTCACAGCTAGAACAGTTCTTGTGCTGCATAGTATTAGGGTAATTATCAACTTTTTTCTTCGAGTTGATAAATTTGAAGAAGTTTCTGGAATCAGTAAATACTTTATTACTCATACTGCTGAGATATTCACGATACAGAGTAAAAGAGAGTGAACGAAATTGGTTATAGCAAATGATAAATGAATTGAGACTCGGAGAGTCCTTTCTCTTTAAATAAGTTTTCCAGAGCCTATTCTTTCGATTTTTCAAATGCTTGAGTTCACTATTGAACCAAGGAGGAGAAGAACTGGCTAATTTTTGAGGCTCGTAGGGAACGCAAGAAACGAGGGCTTCGTATAGTACGCCATAAAACCGTGGTACATCGACATCCAACTCGTTTGCGGAAAGTAAGTTGTTGAAATCAACCATGGCAAGTTTAGATGACAGCTCATTAAAGTTAGCCTTTTTAAAGTTAAAGGAATAGGTTACCCCCTCCGGATAAGGAGTATTAACTGAATTGAAACAGTAATTGAGCAAGATAGGAGGGTGGTAATTGTCAACTGTGGACATGACTATTGGACTGGGTTCAACAGTCATGTTGACTGAGTCAGTAAAGAATATAAGATCCAACTGCCTTCCTAATACATTAGTCACACCGCTCATTTGACTCAAGCCAAGTGAGAATAAGGAATCGAGAAAACACGATTCCTTAGAATTAAGGCAGCCTTCAGGAAGGTAGTTATCGTCATCATCAACATATACCCACTGGATATTGGGTAAATTAAAATCGCCTAGAAGAAGTAGCTCATCATTAGTGTTCATCAAGGTCAGAATGTGGGCAACACAAAAGATGAGAATATCATAGAGGTTATTACCTCCATCGTCAAGTGTGCTTAACATATCTGGTGGGTATAGCAGCACAGCAGGAAGAGATTCATTTTAGAAAGGGAGATTTTAAGAGCAACAAGCTCGACGTCAAGGTGGTTAGAGAAGCTAGGAAGCGAAATTGGGGTGCAATTAAGATGGCTTCTACAAGCAACAAGTACGCCACCCCCACGAGCTTCCGAGTCAGTATGACGGTCCCTCCGAAAGATTTGGTAGGAGGAATCGAAAAGTTCAGCATTGAGAATGCCCACATGGAGCCAGGTTTCAGTGAATGCTATGACATCTAGGCCACTAGCAATCGTTGCCTGAAGGATATCTTTAGTTTTAGACCTGGCCCCCTTTACATTCTGGTAGTAGAGGGAAAGCGTCTCGAGTTTTTTGATATCAGTGTAGCACCCGAAGTTGAAGTTGAAGCGTTTGCATGATGAGATCTATTACGAGTACGTGGAACGAAACGCTTGGTAAGAGCCCCAGCGGGCCAGAAACCCGGGTCTAAGAGAATCTCGGCAGTAGTAGGCGGTGCAGACAAAATAAAAGATGAAACTGGCTTGGAGACCTTGCTAACCTTTCTACAGCGAACTGTTCCGGGGCCTATAGATTTTTTCCTCAGATATTCACAGATAGACTCCGTCTTAGTCTCCGGATAGAATCTCGAGATGAAAATATTTAGAGGCCTAGGAACCGTAACAAGAGAAGTGTTAGGCTCAAGAGGTACTATAACTTCGGCAACCGGGGGACCATCCACTATCAGAGGCGGAGGGGCTGCTACCAAGACTGGCATAGAGGACGACTCAGTCCCTGAAACTTCCGCGACCGAAGGACCTCCCACCACTGTGGCAAGGAGGATGATACAGAGACCGGCTTTAACTTCAGCTCTGTAGATGGAACGCGGAACGAGGACCTCAAGCTGACACTATTGCCAATGGTGGCTTGGCGATTGCGACTATTATTATTTTTAATTTTTAGATTTTTGCGACGCGGCTTACATCCTGGCGTCGTTGGGTTAATGACATCCTGATTGAGGATGACATCAACCAAGGGAGGATCATCCTTGGGGTTATTCGAGGAAGGAGGCTGCTCCCCAACCTGCAGTGCGCCCACAGAGGGGGATAACTTGCTATTAAAGACGCCTTCAAATTTTGAAGCTAGAGAGCTCAAGGCGTTATGATTTTGAGCCACTGCTGAAGACAGCGATTCAATATCAGCTCGAACGCGCTTCGTACTCCTTTTAACGTCATCCAATACAGGATGAAGAGAAACCGAGGAGTTGGAAGAGCAAGAAGAAGCGGCGACAGGATTTAAGATTAACGACTGCATGTCGTCAATCGAGTCTAAGGCCGTTGCAATCCTGGAAGAAATTTCCTGGAATTTACTCAATAATGAGCCGGAGTTAGTCGCAGTAAGATTTAGGGTGTCGGACAATGAGTCGAGTCGGACGTTGATGGATTGAATGTCATCCGACAACATCTGGAGATGCGAGATGTTGCCGGAGAAGGAACCGAGACGGCTCATGACTAGTTCTTGACCGTCGAAAACAGCATTGGAAATGTCCTTCACCAGTCTGAGGACATGGCAGGGCTTGATGTCTGTACACTCCCTACAAGTTGTCACTCTAGGAGCCGAAGTGTTGGAACTGACCACCTGAAATTTATAAATACACTTAAATGAAGTTGGAGGGAAGTTCGTGGATTTCGAATCGTTGCATAACCTCAGGCGAATTAAAATTAGGAAAAATATATATATAAAAAAAAGTGAGGTTATGCCGATAAAAATTAAACAGATATTATTTTATGCACTGCCGCCTTGCACATAAAAAAAAGAAAAAAGAAAATAAAAAGATAAAAAATTAAAATTGCAAAATGGTGGTTACTGATATTAAACAACAACAACAACAAAAAACAAATGAAAACACCATCACAATGAAAAGAAAAAAAACCACAGATGCAAAATAAATAACCACGAAAAACAGGACCTATAGCAAAATAAAATCACTAAATCACTGATTTCACAAAAATAAAATAACGAAAAACACAAAATCTATTAAAAACTAATAAAAAACGCGGACGGCACCAACGACACTTGACACTTAATAGCGGTGTTGTTAACATTATTGCCTTAGAAGTTCCATTAATATGTGCGGATATATTACCGGTGCCCGACAGTGATAATAAAAAATTAAGAAGTTTCAAGTTAGCGGACATCGTGGTGAGCGAGGAAAATTATTTAAGCGGAATCAATTTATTAATAGGCCAAGATAACTATTTGAAATTTAGCAAATCGGAGACAACATATTTAACAAATGATTTGACTGCAGTGAAAACATTTTTTGGATGGACTGTGCAAGGAAAATCTGAATGTAAACAAAATAGTGAAAACAATAGCACGTGTGCCTTTCTAGTTAGTGAGAACTGTGATTTCGATGTGTCAAAATTTTGGAAATTAGAGCAAGTAGGAATTATTAATTCGGTTGAAGAAGATAGTAATTTAAACATCTGTGACACAGTTGGTAAAATAAAACAAAATAAAGAAGGCAGATATGAAGTGTGCGTGCCGTGGAAGATAGCACAGTTAAGTGATAACAAAGGTGTCGCGATGCAGCGTCTGCAAAGTCTATTGAGGCGCTTGATGAAAAACACTGAGAAGTTAGATAATTACGATAAAGGCATGAGAGAACTTTTGCAGACAGGCGTTGCCGAGAAAGCTCCCATAAGAATTAAAAGCAAAGCCTTCTACATTTACAAGCCATGCACAACAAAATCTCACACTCACATTCAAAGATTCATGGGACTTCAATTTCAAAGATTCATGGGACTTCGAAGTGTGGTTATGTGGTTTTTTTTTGGGAATAAATTCGGAAAATTACTTCTGCCTTCACCTTTTTACCGGATTGTTGACTTTTATTACGTTGATAATTGTAAAATAGAATTAATTAAAACAAAATTTTCTTGAAAGAATTTTATTAGGAACTTAAACGAAATCTCGAACACATCTTTCAAAATGTACACAAATGTTCTTTCTTATTTCGTTTCAATAACAAACAAAATAAATACAAGGAATCTTATTTAAACAAACGCACTAAAAAATTACTTAGATGGGACAGAACAATATTAAAAACATTATAAAACTAATTTTGATTTCATTTTGGTGATGTTCGCTTCAAATCCGTTTTAGTTCCTTGATGTCTGTAATGTGTTCTGCACCTGTTTCAAGTATTATTATACTCAGAAATAGTATTATTATACTCTCAGACAAACAAATTACCTTACATAGAAACACACAATATCCTGATGTTTGGATTCTCCAGTGCTTCACGAGATAAGACAAGCCGTTTAACCTTAAAAATACATATTGTATTCCTCTCAATTTCGTTTTTGCACAGTTCTGTTGCGAATTTATAACAACTTTCCTCGTAAAGGTATTTAATTAACAAAATCCACCTTAGAACTGTAAAATATATCGGTATATATTCTATTATGAAACCGAAAAATCTGCACGTTCTTTACCATTACAGCACTGAAAAAATTACTTGCTAATTCCTTTTTAAGGTAAAGTCTCTTTTAATGCACGTATTCCTATTAATTAAACTAACTGCAACTTCATTATCTCAAAAAACGTTTTGATATAACTTGAGAATAAGACAGTCCTCCATAACCAACATATACATATATTCCGCAAATGGATTCTATTAACAACTTATAATTAAGTTGCTAATATAAATTAGCACCTTAATTCTTCTTCTTTGTGCCCCTTTAATCCCTCATGGGACATAGGGCGGAAACAGTTGCCCTCCAGCGGACTCTGTTTTGCGCGACAGCTCTCAGCTCTGACCAGGATCTCCCAGTTGTTGCGGCCTCTGCTAGTAGGGTCCTCCTCCACGTTGTTCTAGGTCTTCCAACTCGACGGGATCCTTGCGGGTTCCAGTCAAGGGCCTGTTTGGCTAGGTTTTCGTTATCGCGTCGCAAGGTGTGGCCTACCCAATTCCATTTCCTTCGCCTGATTTGGTCGTCTATCCTTTCTTGGCCGGCACGGCGCCATAGCTCTTCATTTGAAATTCTATCTTGCCAGCGGATTTTTAGGATACGACGCAGGCATCTGTTGATGAAGACTTGTAGGCGCCCTGTGATGAATTGGGTGACTTTCCATGTTTCGCAACCGTACAAAAGAACTGCCTTAACGTTAGAGTTGAACAGCCGCAATTTGGTGTTAGTTGAGATCTCCGTTGATCTCCATATGCGGAACAGGCAAGCATATGCGCCTCGTGCTTTATTTATTCTGGAACTGACGTCTTCTTCTGCACCGCCATTTTCGGTAATAATGCTACCGAGGTAGCAGAATTTATCTACCAGTTCCACGTCACGGTTATTCAGCGCAGTTCGTTCAAGTGTGTTTGCATTTATCCGCATTTCTTTGGTTTTGTTCGGATTCAGCCTTAAGCCTGCTAGACTACTTTCTGTTGCCAAATTGTTTAACATGTTTTTTAGCTCCTGATGTCTGTGGGCCAGCAAACAGATATCATCCGCGTAGTCGAGGTCCTTAAGGCGATCTAGCAAACCCCATTGTATGCCGCCTGTTCTACTATCTAGAGCGCCGACAAGAATGTCATTTATTACTATAAGAAATAGTAATGGCGAAAGTAGACATCCTTGTCGTACTCCTGAATTCACTTCGAAGCTGTCGGATAATTTTCCATTATGGAGAACTCTGCATTTGGAATTGTTGTAAAGGGCTTTTATCAATTCTATTATTTTATCAGGCAGTCCACGTCGCCGTAATGCCTGCCATATAAAGCTCCTATTAACCGAGTCGAACGCTTTCTCATAATCTACGAAAGCAAGGTAAAGGGGGGATCGGAATTCAGTAGACTGCTCTACTATGATTCTCAAGGTGTTAATATGGTCTATACATGAGCGGCCCTTCCTGAATCCGGCCTGCTGCCTTCTAAGCGTTCGGTCTACTGCCTCTCTTATCCTTGATAATATAACGTGGGACAGGATTTTACCCACAGTAGATAATAGACAGATGCCTCTCCAGTTGTCGCATATTGTTAGGTCCCCCTTTTTGGGTATTTTGACTATGATACCTTCCGTCCAATCCTCCGGAAAGGTACAGGTGTTCCATGCTATTTCCAGGATTGGCTGAAGCGCATCTGCTATGAGGCTTGAATCGGCTTTCAACAATTCTGGCGGGATGCCATCTTTTCCAGCTGCTTTACCATTGGCCATCGCATGAATTGCGGTTACTATTTCCGTCTTGGATGGGGCCCGGGTGTTGATTCTTATCGGCTGTGCATTGTTGCTGTTTTCCTGAGGTTCTTGTGCAAGTGAACCATTCAGGGCGGCGAAGAAGTAATCTCTCCATCTTTGGAGTTGTTCCTCGTCGCTGCACAACAGCCTTCCATCCTCACTCTTAACGGCATGTTTTTTAGTAGAGTGCTTTCCCGAGAGCTGTTTAGTAATTTGGTACAGCACTTTACTGTTGCCTGTGTTTGCCGCGTTTTCCGCTTTTTCTGCGAGCTCATTTATCTGCTGCCTTTTATCACGCCGCACACTTCTCTTTACTTCCCGGTGTAATTGGGAATATTCCCGTTCAAGTTGGTGACGTCTTTCCGGGTCGCTTGTAGAGTTTACGTTATTTTTGAGGGCCCTCCTGCGTTCTATTTTTTGCCAGGTAGTGTCCGAGATCCAATGTTGCATGTTTCTCTGGACATAACCGACGCTCGTTTCCGCAGCCGTCAATATAGCGCCCTTTGTTCTACTCCACAGCTCTTCAATATTTGTGTCGTCAGAAACGGTTTGCTGGTTTAATATTTGCTGCAGGTTTCCAGCAAATTCTCGCTTTTTAGCGGTCTCCTGCAGAAGGTCAACGTTAAACCGTCTACGGTTTATAACATCGCGTTGAACGTTTCTGATTGCAGCGATTCTAAGGCGAATAGTTGCTACTACCAAATGGTGGTCGCTTCCAGTGTCCGCTCCCCTGAAGCTCCTGACATCCTCCAGAATGGTTCTCCATCTGCGGCTGACGGCCACGTGATCTATCTGATTTCTCGTTCTACCATCGGGTGATACCCAGGTCTCTTTGTGTATCTTCTTGTGGCAAAAGTAAGTTCCACCTACCATGAGTTGATGGGAACTACAAAAGTCAACGAAAAGCTCACCATTGTTATTGGTAACCTGGCTTAGGCCTTGTTTTCCAATTGTTTGTTCAAGACCGGTGTTGTCGCGGCCGATTTGTGCGTTTAAGTCACCCATTAATACAATGATGTCTCCCCTTGGAATAGAGCGAAAAACCTCATTCAGTCGCATATAGAACTCGTCTTTGATGTCATCTTCTGCGTCTTCAGTTGGAGCATAGCATTGGACTACCGTAGTACTTCTTAGTCTGGTATGCAGGCGCACGGTAATAATCCTCTCAGAAACTGGTGACCAGCTAATGAGGCTGGACCTGGCTTCTTTGGTGAGTATTACGCCAACGCCACTCCTACGGCTTTCAGTTTCATTTCTCCCAGAATATAAGAAGGATATGGGCAGATATGTTCCCCCGCATCGGGCCATCTGGTCTCGCTAAGTCCCATGATCTTGATTTTATATCGATTCATCTCGTTGAGGACTTCATCCAGCCGTCCCTCAGCAAGCATTGTTCTCACATTCCATGATCCGATTCGTGTCCTTGTTCGAAAAGCAAAGGTCGTCGTCGTGTTGTCCATCCGGTTCCGAGGCATTGTTTGCCGATTCGTAGCAATGGTGATTTTTATGGGAGCGGGTTGCTAACCCTCAGCCCAACCGACTTAAAGCTCTGTTTTGTGGCGCAGAGAGATCGCCATTCGCCCGTCTCCCGTTAGCTCCTTCCGAAGAAGTACCCCAGAGGGCACCGCGGGGAGGTGGGATTAGGACTTGCTAACAGGTCTGCTAGGTGTTTGTATGCAGTGGATCTTCTCGGATTTTAATAGAAGTGACAAATCGGGTGTCACCACCTTCCGAGATCTTTGTTAGCCGTTCGCCCACTCACTCACATAGATTCCTATGGTACGAGGAGAAGCCAGCGATAAATAAAAGTTTACCTCAAATTAAAGAGTACCGTATGAAGACTTACATTTAGTGTAACATGTGGCCCATTCTTATTAGCGGCTACTATACAGAAACATTTAGAAGGATGTGAGCCTAAATATGGATTAATTTGATGTCATTTTATATTGATGATTTAGTGCTAAGCGTAGAGACAGGGCCGGATTTATATATTGCGGGGCCCCAAGCACAACCTCGTGATGGGGCCCTCCAACAGTGATGATGAGCGCCACGGTATGCTGCTACTTTTTTCTTAGTAGCCATTGCTTTGAAAGTTTGATCGTAGTTACGTTTTGTTTTACATTTATTGTTTTAGACGGTTGTATATTTGATTCGCAAAAGAATATTATGAAAACATTATGGCCAAACAATTTTTTACTTCCCTTTTATCTAAAGACAAACCAAACAAAATATAAGTGGCGCGGGGCCCCCTGAGGGTAGGGGCCTCAAGCATTTGCTTGTTTTGCTTGTTGGTAAATCCGGCACTGCGTAGAGAGTTTAGAACTAGGCCGAAAAATATTTTATGAGTCGGTTAATATAATGAAAGAAGCTCAAATGAATCTACGAAAGTGGAATAGTAATGATAAAGCTAAGGAAAGAGTTTGTTAAAAACGGATTAGAGCCAGTATTTGAGCAAAAGGTATTAGGTTATAGAAAAGGGAATTGAATTTTGCCAATAGACCGACTAGTTTTTTCTTTTATTTGTTTTATTTGATACTTGCGCAACGTTTCGACCTCATCAAGGTCATCTTCAGGCTAAAAAATTACAGAATAAAATTGATGAAAACATATTCACTGACTTATTGACAATAAAATAATAAATTACCTAAAGCTATAGATCGGTCAATATAACTCAAATATTCACACATCTTTGTCAAAATTATAGAAATCTCTATAGAGCTAAACTTAAAGCTGACTTAGTCATGGTTTTGCAAATATAAAAACTTTAAAATAAAACAATTTTTGACACTGGTACAAAATTAAAAACAGTCGACAAGTTTCTTATCACAGAGGTGAACTTGGATGACAAAACTAAGATCATCAAGAATGTGGAGAATAGCATCAACAACATACCAGATGTGATTCAACGTGATGAGATACGTAACATTGTGGTCGAGGAGATCATCAAGGATAAACACAGGAAACAAAAACATCTCCCTCAAGAACAAAAGCTCATCCAAAACCATCTGGAGAACACTAAGAAGTTTATCAAACAAAATGACATCATGTTCACCTCGGCTGACAAAGGAAACGTCACGGTAGCAGTGGAAAAAACAACCTACAACACCAAGGTCAAATCTATGCTGTCGGATACTAATGTATATGAAAAATTGGATGCCAACCCTCTTAAGGACATCACTAAGTGCCTCCAAAAATTGTGTTCTGACTGGAAGAAAAATAAGTACATCAACTACAGTACATTTGAGTATCTCCATGAAACGGATGGCAACTTACCAAAGTTCTATGCGTTACCGAAGATCCACAAAAAAGATGTTCCTTTCAGACCAATAATTTCCTACATAGATTCCCCACTCCATCCTCTATCTAGATATATAACAAAGCTGATCACCAGTTCACAAATTTAGGAACAGGATAAAACAAAAAAGGAACTTCATCAAAAATCTCTTCGAGAAGCAAAGACCATTTGAAACCAAGAGACGTACAGCACAAATGTCACCAATAGATGAAATCAAAGAATCTGCAATGCAAACATCATCAACAGAAGAACCAACAACATCAACAAAACCAACCCCAGTTCCGGTTGCAGTTCAGCTCCTGTGGCCTTCGTTACATTCGCTTCACACTGAGGAGAGAGGAGTAACATACAACAACAACAACTAACATAATTTAGTCTACTAACCCTTAGTAATTTCATCTTATTTGCATACAATTTCATATTATTTTTCATTCTTAATAATTTTAAAACAATGCATATAAATTCTTATACAATGCATACAAATTCTCATACCTTATGAGCCCCAAAAACTGCCCAGTTCTTCTCCACCTTGGTTTAATAATGAACTCAGGCATTTAAAAAATCAGAAGAATAGACTTTGGAAAACCTATTTAAAGAGAAAGGACTCTCCAAGTCGCAATTCATTTATCAATGGCTATAACAGATTTCGTTCACTCTCTTTTACTCTGTATCGTGAACACCTTAGCAGCATGAGTGATAAAGTGTTTACTGATCCTAGGAACTTCTTTAAATTTGTCAACTCTAAGAAAAAAGTTGATAACTACCCCAATACTATGCAGCACACGAACTGGTCTAGTTCTGAGTCACTTGCGATTTGCAACATGTTTGCATCATTCTTTCATCAATCTTTTTTACCTTCCGACTTTCAGCCTAATGACAATAATTTTCGTCACATTACCCCTAACCGAGAGCCTCATTTTTTACCTCTCTCAATTACCCTTGCTGATATCGTGAAACATATTGATGAACTCCCTTTCGACTTCACTTCGGGCCCTGACGGTATTCCACCTGCTGTCCTGAAGTCCTGTGTGGAGGTTCTCCAGTCTCCACTGAAAACCCTGTTTCAGAAATCCCTGGATAAAGGGTGCTTCCCTACGCTTTGGAAGAATTCGTTTATAATTCCTATTCACAAAAGTGGTAACAAAAACGAAATATCGAATTATAGACCAATTGCGAAGTTGTCTGTTATACCGAAGCTTTTCGAATCAGTTATCTATTCTGCGATCCCTCCGATCTGCAAGAGGCTTGTCTCAACGAATCAACATGGTTTTCTTGCAGGTCGTTCCACTACCAAAAATCTTCTTGAGTTCACTTCTTATGCTGTCGAGGGCTTCGTTTCTGGTTGTCAAACTGATTGCGTTTACACTGATTTTAGCAAGGCATTTGACAAGCTCTCCCATTCTATTATAATTCTCAAATTAAGAACGCTTGACTTTCCGCAAGCACTTCTGGTGTGGTTCCAGTCTTACTTAGCTGACCGGACCTACCAAGTTCTTTTTCGAGGATCCAAATCAGTTCCCATCGAAGCATCATCCGGTATCCCTCAAGGAAGTCATCTTGGCCCTCTTCTCTTCATTTTATCAATTGATGACATTGTTTCCTTGTTAAGACACTGTAGAATATTGATTTACGCTGATGACATCAAGTTATACCGTCACATTAAGAGTATTGAGGATTGCAAACTTTTGCAAGCTGATCTTGACACCTTTTACTCTTGGTGTACTTATAACAACCTGGTTCTTAATATTAGTAAATGTGAAGTCATGACTTTTAGTAGGAGACGTGATCCTATAATTTTTAACTACACCTTTCTTAATGAAGGTGTCCCTCGTGTAAACTTTGTTAAAGATCTCGGGATTAGATTTGATAGTAAGCTGGATTTTTGCACTCACATCAACTATATCTCTTCTAGAGGTAGTTTAGTCCTGGGTTTTATAAAAAGGTGGTCCAAAGAATTTAACAAACCCTTGATTACTAAACACCTTTATATTTCTCTGGTCAGACCATTACTCGAATATGCGTCCCAGGTTTGGTCTCCTCACTACTCTGTGCATGTTAGAACTATTGAATCGGTCCAACGAAGGTTCGTTCGATTCGCACTGAATCATCTTCCTTGGGAAAGCCCATTAGTTCTTCCATCTTATGAATCTCGGCTCGGTTACTTAACTTAAGCTCTCTTCACAAGCGCCGTGAGGTGGCCGATGTTGTTTTTGTTCATCAGCTCCTTAATGGAAAGGTTGACTCAGGTTTTCTAGGTCGCCGTGCATCGTTTAGAGTGAGTCGTTACAATCTAAGAGGACCACCTCTCTTACAAATCAACTCTTCTAATACGAATTACGGCAGATTCGAACCTGTCAATCGCATGTTCATTAACGTGAACAACAATATTAATGTGTTTAACGTGAGTATTGGTAAAGATGTCCTTAAAAGGAGTCTTTTTAATCTCACGTGATTGCTTACATTTTATGTTGTTTGGTGGGTTACATGTTGGATGCCCTTACTTTATATTTTAATTTACGTTCAATCTCTTTTTAGAGATAGGATTTGTGTTCTTATTTACATGTTACTAATATTTTATGTTTGCATGTCTCAGCTGAGCCACGGCAGTGGTAAATATTTCTCAGCCCTGCTGGGAAGTGTGCCTTCTGTGTTAGAAGGGAAACTCTATATATGTATATATATATATATATATATTATATATATATATATATATATATATATATATATATATATATATATATATATATATATTTATTTATTTATTTATTTATTTATTTATTTATTTATTTATTTATTCGCCAAACAAGGCACACTTAAACTAGGTATACATATACTTAGATTAAAACATAGTGTACAGTCTTTTTCATATAACTACTGTTAGCTACTAAAAACCTACAATTGTCAGGAGGGGTTATGTTAGTAGGGATTTGAGTATTTTTTTATAGGATGCCTTGTTGAGGGAAGGGGAGAAAGAGGAGCTATGGCTATTAAAAACCATACAGCATCTGTTGACGGGCTCGTTCCTTGCGTAATCGGTGCGGTGTGGATATTCCCTAAGTAGTTTAGTGTGTCGTGTGTGTCGGACTACATCATTCAATTTGATTCTGTCCGACAGAAACTGCACTTTAAGCTTTCCACTTAGGACGTCAAAGGCAACGCAAGATATGAGCAGCTTCCTCCTGCTAGACAACGGCATGAGACCAAGCACTTTGAGCCTGTCCAAGTAGTGTGGCAGGGTATGGTAGTCATGGGGGTTGTGTAGATGTCTCAAGGCAAAAAGAAGAAATCTCTTTTGAATGGATTCGATCCTCCTACTGCTCACTTGGAATATAGGATCCCAGATAGGACACGCATATTCCAGGATAGGGCGGACTAAAGAACAGAAGAGTGTTTTTGTGACCCATACATTACCAAATTCTTTGGCTCTCCTCTTGATGAAACCAAGAAGTTTGTTGGCTCTGGCAATTATATTATCGTAATGTAGGTTGAAATTGAGTTTTTTGTCTAGGAGGACGCCTAGATCTACGATATGGTCAACCTGATTCAACATTATGCCATTGAGATAATAGTTATGGGTCTGTGTGTTTTTTAAGCGGGAGAAGGTAATTGCATGACATTTGCTGGTGTTAAGTTGCAGTTTGTTCATGGTGCACCAGTCGTGTAGGGCATTGAGTTTTGTCTGCAAGAAGGAAGCATCAGTTTGGGTCTTAATGACACTATAAATTTTGAGGTCATCCGCGTAAAAGAGATGTGGAATATTTGCTAATTTTTCGGAAAGATCGGAGATGAAGATATTGAAGAGTAGGGGACCGAGATGACTACCCTGAGGAACGCCAGAGGTTACTTCGATCTCATTAGATAGAAATCCTTGGAATCTGATAACCTGTGCTCTTCCGTTCAGATATGATTTTAACCATTCCAGGGCAGAACTTGATATTCCAAACTTTAATAATTTTGCGATTAGGATGGCGTGGTCCACTCGATCGAAGGCCTTGCTGAAATCAGTGTACACAGCATCCAATTGATGGCCGCTCTCCATACCGCATAACGATTCGGAGATAAGGACCATAAGGTTAGAAGTTGTTGAACGTCCTTTCCGAAAACCATGTTGTTGTTCGTTTAGGTATGGATCGATAAGAGGAGCAATCTTGTCATGAACAAGTTTTTCAAAAAGCTTAGGAATTGATGATAAAATGGCAATGCCCCTATAGTTGTCTACCGAGTGCTTGCCACCGGATTTATAGATTGGCGTTAGGTAGGATTTCTTCCACAGCTTGGGAAACTTTCCTAACGATAAAGATTTGTTGAAGATGAGATAAAGAGGAAACGCGATATGTTGCGAGCAGCGCTGCAGGAAAATAGGAGGGAGATTGTCGGGACCATTACCTTTTTTGATATCAAGATTGTTCAGACCCGCCATGATCTCATCAACAGAAAGGGATATACCGGTTATAAGGGAAGTGTCAGTGTGCGAGTCAGTTACATCGTATGTTGCGCTGGACAAGGGGCTATAAATTTCAGCAAACCTATCAGCAAACATGCTACAAATTACTTGGGGGCATGAGGTGTGGGCTCTACCATTCGTCATTGTTGATGGGTAGCCAGAAGTCTTCCGTTTAATGTTAACGTAATCAAAGAATTTTTTGGGATCACTTATGATATTATCACCAACTGAATTAATATATGCAGAGTAGGCCTCGCGGGACCTACCAGCAAATTCAGAGGCTAGTCTAATGTATTCGGAGTTCAATCGCTCGTTTACATATGTGTTATTTTTGATCATGTTATATAATTTATTTCTTTGATTACGTAGGGATCTAATATCTCTATCCAGCCATGGTTCCGACACTCTATCCCGTTTTATAATTTTGGGTACATATTTGTCGATGATGTTGAAAATGATTGAATAAAAGCATGAAACTATCACGTCAAGATCATTGCTAGTTAGCCTATGTTCCCAGTCGACTAGGGATAATTCGAAACCAATACTGTCCAGGTCCGCGTTCTTAAAATCGTAAACAAGTGCGTTGTTATATGCTGCACGATGCTTGGGGATTGATGCATTAAATTCGAGGATCCACGCGGAGTGGTGGATGGAGTTCGAAAATAGGTTTTCCTCATCAGAAACGAGTAGAGTATTCACCTCCTCGTGTGAATTGGTTAAGATCAGGTCAAGCCATTTACCACAAGAATTTGGTTGCCTGATAATTTGGTGAAGGTCATTGCCGTAAAGAGTGTCGATAAATTTTATATCGACGGCATTAGTTGCATTAATAGGAAGTAATTTATTATCTTCCTCGTCGGGGATGAAAGAGATATTCGGTCGATTGAAATCGCCGAGGATAAATATGACATCATTACTGCAGAGTGTATCGTTAACTTCCTCCACAATTGCAATAGATCGTCATAGTTGGATTCGTCGGAATTGGGGGGGATATAGAAAGAGCCGATGAATATATCCTTCAGGTCGGATTTGATTCGAATGAACACGTGTTCAAAAGATTTTGAACAATTGGTCGAGATCAATTCACTGTTTAAGGAGTCTTTGACCGCTATAAGGACTCCACCCCCTCTGGTGAGACCAGTGGAACTGTAGTCTCTATCGCACCTGTGGATTGTCCAGCTGCTGTCCAAGATCTCTTCATTTCGGAATGTACTATTTAACCAAGTTTCGGTCAGTACAAGTACATTATAGCGACATGATTTAGAGTCGATGTAGAAATTGTTGAGTTTGGTTCTCATACCACTACAATTGTGGTAAAAGATTCTTACAACCTCGGGTGGGTTAGGTTTGGGAAGAAGAGACTGGGTGGGATCGGCAATTGGGGAAGTAACAAGTTAAGGGCGGTAATATCTGTTCATCTCATCACGGCTTTTTTGCAGCTGGGACACATGTATTGATCTTACATGAGCAGCATAAGCGGAGAGATCCTTGGTAACTTGCTGGGGGTTGATTTGATAATGCTCAAGGTACCTAGTGTACAATTCGAGCAGGGCACTATGATCCGTAGGAAGACCTTCCTGTTGGATCGAGACACTGAGGCTGGTCCTGGTTTTACCATATATACAGGTAGAGTCAGGTTTGTTATGCATGTACGCGAGAAACAGCCTTACATTGTCAAAGACCTGCCTTTCTCTAAACTGAGATAACAAATATCGACTATCGGATGAGTCGGCTGAAATAAAGGTATTTTTTACAACCGGTGGTTGCAATGGGTTCAAGAAAGGAGGCTTTGTGGTGGGAATGTTGTTGCTGTGGCTTACAGAAATATCCACCGATTTCTGTGTGTCATTTGTAACTGAAAGAGGTTGTGTCGGAATCGCATTAATATCAGCGTAGGAACGACCGCCGACGACTATGTGGCTACGAGAGAAGTTTGGGTAAGGATTGTGATTAGTATTATTATAATGACGTGCTGTATTAATTGTTAGTGGGCTTGTAGTGTAAAAGCTTGGGACTGGATTAGAAGAAGTTGGGATAGTGTTTATCATGTTAATGGTTTTATAAGGTATACAGTTAGTAATGTTAGAGGATCTTACATGCTGTGTTAGTGAATTAGATCTATTGTGGCTTAAAACTGAGATCGGATTGGTTTTATTCGCGCCTATTGCTCTATTATTCTTAGATTTGTTATTACCTATTACTATTTTGTTGTTAATCTTAGATTTACTTATCCAACGGCTGAGAGTTAAGTTCCTCCATCTAAAGATGTCAGCTGAATGGAAGAACAGCCACTCGTATTTTGAAGGGAAGACTACCTTGAGGCTCTTGAATTTCCTATTTTTCCTTTTTTTACATACTTCTTTGCAGCTAAGAAGTTTCACACAGAAGTCTGTGAGAAATACGCTGCTTACCCAAGAAGAATCTGCTTTCGCTGGCACGCCCTTTAGGAAATACGTTGAAGTGGCATCACCCAATGGAGAGATCGAGGTATTGATGGTGTTTTTTTTATTGACTCCTCGAGGTGTTTTTAATTGTTTCTGTTCGATGTTTTTTTGCTGGTTTTCTTGCAAGCAACCTATTTTTGGAGTATATATATATATATACTTGTTTAGTAAACGCGCGGAGTATTCGCCCGAAAATTGGAGAGCTGAACGAAATATTCATTAACTCTTCGGTGCATGCTTTATTCATCTGCGAAAGTTGGCTTAATTGTTTTATTCCTTCCTCTACTGTATCCATTGATGGTTACAAGTTATTCCGCAATGATCGTCAAGGACGCGTCGGTGGGGGGGTGGCCATTTACATACGCGATAATTTAAATTCTAAAATTGTCGGATCCTCCAAACAACCTGGAATTGAATTTCTTTGCGTCGAGGTTTCTAATGATGTCGACAAACTCCTCCTTGTCTGTGTGTATTCTCCCCCGGGTGTTTTTAATCCCACTAACGCTAGAGAGCTCATCGAAAGCATAGAGCACCTATCCGGTATCTACAAAAACATTCTGGTTGGAGGCGACTTCAACGTTAATTTAATAAAACAGACTGTCCTCCAAAGTACATTTAGGCACACTATGAATTCCCTCGGTTTATCTGCTATTAATGAACTTCCTACATATTTTAATTGTAGGACTCCCTCTCTGCTTGACTTATTTTTCACTAATGATATCACATCTATTATATTCCAAAACCAAATCTCTCCGCCAAGTTATTTGGACCATGATATTCTATTCGTGTCCCACAGCTTTAATGTAGACCCTCCGCCTTTAAAAACGATTACTTTTCGCGATTTCTCCAATATCGACCGGGAACGTCTTTCTCAGAGATGTCTTTGTCTACCTTGGGTCAACGTCTTCACAGTGTCCGACGTCGATGACAAAATTACAGAGTTTAATAGGTTATTCCTTGATTTGTACGATGAGTTTGTGCCTCTGAGGAGTAAAACTCTATCAGCTAAGTCTAAACCTTGGTTTACTGCAGAAATTAAGTCGCTCATAATAGAAAGGGAGTTTGCCTACCAGTGGTTCTTAAAAGTAAAAAGTGCAGTGGCAAAAAAATCTTTTAAACGCCTTCGGAATCTGGTCGTTGCAAAAATTAAGCAAGCGAAGCGTAATTTTTACGCCCGAAAACTTGATCCGTCTCTTTCACTCAAAACTGTATGGAACAACTTGCGAAATTTGGGTGTCCACACTAAGAATGACGCCGCTGACTACACCCTTAGTCCTGAAAGCCTTAACCAATATTTTTTGGCTAACCAAACGACTGAGCAGGCCAACACCTCCAATACCTCCATTATAGCATCATCTGACAGCTTCTGTTTCCGATGCGTTGATTCCCTCGAAGTTTTCTCGGCCCTAAATTCAATTAAATCTATAGCCACTGGTAGTGATAATATTTCACCTAGGTTTCTGAAAATTCTATTACCATGTTTGTTGCCTATTATAACCCACATATTCAATACTTGCCTTACTGTATCAAAATTTCCCACTTCTTGGAAGCATGCATTAGTTACACCTATACCCAAGTGCTCTTCTCCCACTGCCCCCTCCGATTTCCGGCCTATTAGTATACTTCCATTTCTGGCTAAGGTTCTCGAAAAATTAATAGCGATTCAAATCCTTAACTTCTGTGAAAGACTTCAATTTATAAATGTATGGCAATCGGGTTTCCGAAAACATCATAGTTGCGAAACTGCACTCCTTAAAGTTACAAATGATATCCGCAGGTCTCTTGACGAGCATCAAGTTTGTTGTTTATTGTTGCTGGACTTTTCTAAAGCTTTTGACAGTGTCAACCACTCCCTGCTTCTGGAGAAACTTTCCTCTCAAGTCCGCTGTTCCCCGACTGCTCTTAAACTTTTGCATAGCTTTTTATCCAACCGCTCTCAAATAGTTAAACTCGGCGAGTCTAGGTCCACTATTGGTATGATTACCAATGGCGTTCCCCAGGGCTCTATTCTTGGGCCACTTTTATTCAGCGTTTTTATTAACGATCTTCCCTTAGCAATAAAACACTGTAAGGTTCATATGTATGCAGATGATGTCCAACTATATATTTCAGCGCCAAAAAGTCAAGTCCACACTTGTATGGAGAAGATTGCAGCCGACTTGCGCCGTGTCTACTGCTGGTCATCATTGAACTTACTACAATTAAACCCATTGAAATCACATTATATTCTGTTCTCTCATTCTCTTATCTCTTACCCTAACCTTCCAGTAATCTCCTTAAATGGAGTTCCTCTAGACCGCGTCGATAAAGTAAGAAATCTAGGAGTCATTCTTAATAGCAATATGACCTGTTGCGATCATATCAATTCTATTGTTGGCAAGACATATGGGCTCCTGGCAAAACTTAGATACCACTGTGGTTTGCTTAAAAGGACCGTTCGTTTGAATTTGCTTAAAGCCTTACTTTTACCTCTTCTAATGCATGGCCTCTCAATTTTCCCCTCTCTCGATTTTTCTTGCGCTCGGAAGCTTGAAGTGGCCTTTAATGATTGTGTCCGTTTTGTGTATAAGCTGCGACGTTTTGACCATATTTCACCCTATTTAAATTCCGTTTTGGGCTGCTCCCTGAGTAACTATCGTGAGTATAGGCTTCTGCGCTTATTACATGATATATTACACCAACGCAAGCCTGCTTACCTTAATGAGTTCGTACAGCTCTCACAATCGCTTAGAAATAATAATTTGATAATCCCGCGTTTCCGTACTTTAATTGGACAACGTTCTTTCTTTGTCTTCGCAGCTATGTCATGGAACTCTCTACCAGTCCATATACAATGTATCGATTCAATGGGAATTTTCAAGAAACGTCTTTGCGAGTTAATATCTTCTCGAAGCATGAATGCATAATTAAGTATTATATAATTTTAATTTTATTTTTGTAATATATGTTTTTTTTTCTCTCTTTATTTCTCCTTTTATTTTTTTTTATTTTTAATTTCTAATTTTTAATTTTTAATTTTTTTTTTTTTTATTTTGTTCATTCTTATATTTTATTAATTTTTTTTAAATGTTTCCATGTTTATAATTTTTTTTCCTTATGTTTAGTTAATGTACTTCAGTAAGATTCTAATCTTTGTACATAATTGGAAAATAAATAATAAAAATAATAATATATATATATATATATATATATATATATATATATATATATATATATATATATATATATATATATATATATACTAGCTGGGACCCGGTGCGCCTACGCTGCACCCATAAGTCAATAGTAAACAATAAAAACCATCCATTGACTTAATATTTTTCGATATGAATTTTACACAGATGAAATGCCTCAAAGAACATGGGTCTTGCGTCGGCCGCCATGAATCGGTATATTGAGTCTACTACATTGCTTATTGTATTCTACTTATCATACCCTTTCATTTGATACCCATGTTGAGGGGATTGTGAAGAAAGTGGTAATCCGGCCTCTTTAGACGGCCGCCATGGATCTAAAGATATATTTTGTATACTACATTGCTTATTGTATTCTACTTATCATACCCTTTCATTTGATACCCATGTCGAGGTGGTTGTGAAGAAAGTGGTACCCCGCCCTCTTGAGACGGCCGCCATGGATCTAAAGATATATTTTGTATACTACATTGCTTATTGTATTCTACTTAACATACCCTTTCATTCGATACCCATGTTGAGGTGGTTGTGAAGAAAGTGGTAATCCGGCCTCTTGAGACGGCCGCCATGGATCTAAAGATATATTTTGTATACTACATTGCTTATTGTATTCTACTTATCATACCCTTTCATTTGATACCCATGTCGAGGTGGTTGTGAAGAAAGTGGTACCCGGCCCTCTTGAGACGGCCGCCATGGATCTAAAGATATATTTTGTATACTACATTGCTTATTGTATTCTCCTTAACATACCCTTTCATTCGATACCCATGTCGAGGTGGTTGTGAAGAAAGTGGTAATCCGGCCTCTTGAGACGGCCGCCATGGATCTAAAGATATATTTTGTATACTACATTGCTTATTGTATTCTACTTATCATACCCTTTCATTTGATACCCATGTCGAGGTGGTTGTGAAGAAAGTGGTACCCCGCCCTCTTGAGACGGCCGCCATGGATCGAAAGATATATTTTGTATACTACATTGCTTATTATATTCTACTTAACATACCCTTTCATTTGATACCCATGTTGAGGTGGTTGTGAAGAAAGTGGTAATCCGGCCTCTTGAGACGGCCGCCATGGATCTAAAGATATATTTTTTATACTACATTGCTTATTGTATTCTACTTATCATACCCTTTCATTTGATACCCATGTCGAGGTGGTTGTGAAGAAAGTGGTACCCCGCCCTCTTGAGACGGGCGCCATGGATCTAAAGATATATTTTGTATACTACATTGCTTATTGTATTCTACTTATCATACCCTTTCATTTGATACCCATGTCGAGATGGTTGTGAAGAAAGTGGTACCCCGCCCTCTTGAGACGGCCGCCATGGATCGAAAGATATATTTTGTATACTACATTGCTTATTATATTCTACTTAACATACCCTTTCATTTGATACCCATGTTGAGGTGGTTGTGAAGAAAGTGGTAATCCGGCCTCTTGAGACGGCCGCCATGGATCTAAAGATATATTTTGTATACTACATTGCTTATTGTATTCTACTTATCATACCCTTTCATTTGATACCCATGTCGAGGTGGTTGTGAAGAAAGTGGTACCCCGCCCTTTTGAGACGGGCGCCATGGATCTAAAGATATATTTTGTATACTACATTGCTTATTGTATTCTACTTATCATACCCTTTCATTTGATACCCATGTCGAGATGGTTGTGAAGAAAGTGGTACACCGCCCTCTTGAAACGGCCACTGTGGATCATTTTAGTTTCAATAGCGTCATGGCCTACCTATTGTTTGACAGCTGCGTAAATTTGAAATTTTCATTAAATGTAATGATTCAATTTAATGACAATTTTACATTTGTCAAACAATAGGTAGGCCATGAAGCTATTGAAACTAAAATGAAGTGAAAATTCCTAAAATTACCATTTTTTTGTTTTTTCAGGCAATTTTTTAAATTTTTCTCTCCGTAAGAACCATCCTCGTACTTCAACGAATATTCGAAAAAAAAAATTAGTCCAATAGGTCCAGCCGTTCTCGAGTTTTGCGCTTAGCAACACATTTAGCGATTCATTTTTATATAATAGATATATATATATATATATATATATATATATATATATATATATATATATATATATATATATATATATATATATATATATCCTCACCTTGTATCTACACCTTGTCGCGGTGGTGAGGCTTAGGCTTATGGCTAACTAAGATAGATACACGAAATCCCAAGGTGGAAACAATCGTGCTGAGGGGATGTATGGTACTGCGTCAGTGTACCGCTAACGATGAACTCCGAATACCAGGCGACCTTCGGTTTCAATGTAGCCTTCCCGTGGTAATGCGGAGCTCTGCCATGGGTGACTGTCCTTTCTCGCGCAACTCGTGGGACTCAACATAGAGAAACAAAAACCAATGAGGTTGGAGCACCTCCCAAAGCTCCAAACACAGCCAGGGCTTTTATAGTCCAACAAAGGGCGACTCCGGAAGATGGTAACTCCATCCAAAGGAGCAGAAAGACGGTGAGAACACCACCACCAAAGAGTGCTAAGGACCAGGAGCATTCCGGTTCTGAGCAACAAAGTGCGGCTCAAGAAGGAAATCCAAATTCCGTTCCTAGGAGCAACAAAACGGTTAGAACACCGCCATTAAGGTGCATAAAGGACCTTGGGTCAGCGGAAAATGGCGAAGTGAGGGTGAGCACTCCGGCGACCACAGCGGAGGAGGCTCAATCATCCCCTTTTGATAAATTAGGGGTTATGATAAGAGACCTCATGGAGTATGTCGACGCAAAGAAAAACGTCGAGCTCGCCATAAAGGAGAAAATTAGGCGGGTTAGGTCTACCTACCTCAAGGCCAAGGAGAAAATAACTACCCAGCAGAGGGCGAAAGAGCTGAAGGATACGTCGGCTCAAACAGAAGTTTCGCCGCACAAAAAAGAGAGACGTTCAACCGGGGATGCAGTAGATAAACGGCCCCAAGAAAAGAGCAAAGAGCCGCGGCCGCGCAAGCGCCGTAGAGAGCTCAACGAGGAGGTGCAGCTGCAGCAGCACACCCCCAAGAGAAAAAAGGGAAAGACTCCCGATGCAGTGGCCGAGCCAGCCCCGATACAGGCGGCACGCCCGGTTGAATGCGAGAGTGGGAACCGGGAAAGCTCTGCCTGGAAGAAGGTGGAAAGAAAAAAGAGGAAGAAAAAGAAAAGAAGACTTAAAGAGGCCAACAAGCTGAGGCAAAGGACCCGGTCGGATGCAATTATCATCACGACCAAAGGGGAAGCAACGTACGCGGAGATCCTTCGCAAGGTGAGGATAGATGCCTCCCTGGCGGAACTGGGAAACAGCGTAAATAGAGTTAGGAGAACGCAAAAGGGCGATCTCCTGCTAGAGCTAAAGAGGGGAGATGCTAAGACCGGGGACTTAGAACAGAAGGTTAAAGCATCGATTAACGGGGTGGCTGAAGTGAGAGCCAGTACAAATACGGTAGTGATCGAGTGTAGAGACTTGGACGAGATCACAACCAAGGAAGAGGTGTGCGAAGCACTGAGGACCCAGCTAGGTCTGACGGTCGAGGAAAAGGATGTCCTCAGGCTAAGACAGTCGTGGGGGGGCACTCAGACGGCGTTTATAAGCCTGCCTGTTGAAGCTGCGAAGAAGGCTATCGCAGCAGGTAAAGTTCGAGTCGGCTGGGTGGTATGCCGAATGCGGGAGCGGGTATCGCTTAAACCGTGCTTCAAATGCATGAAGTTCGGCCACATAGCGAAAAACTGCAGCAGCAGCCAGGATAGAGGAAGGCTGTGCCGAGGCTGCGGAAAAGAGGGTCACAAAGTAAAGGAGTGTGACCAAGCTGCCAAATGCCTAATTTGTAGGGAGGTAGAGGGCAGGGATAGTGGGCACGTGACCGGAGGCAGTAGATGTCCGGCATACAAGGAGGCACTAAAAAGCAAGCGAAGATAAGGTTCATACAGATTAACTTGAACCACTGTCAAGCGGCACAAGATTTGCTGGCACAGACAGTTTTCGAGGAAAAAATCGACGTCGCAATCGTCTGCGAGCAGTATAGAAACCTGCACAGCGGCGTCTGGATAAACGATAGCAGCGGCACGTCAGCGATATGGACGTGCGGGAGCCGAGCCATGGAAGATACCATGAGAAGCCCAGAGAATGGCTTCACGCGGGCAAAAGTAGGCGGAATACACGTCTACAGCTGCTATGCGGCGCCAAGCCTGACATTAGACGATTACGAGTCGATGCTGGAAAGGTTAGCCGCCGACGCGAGCCGCCATCACCCGGTAATATTAGCGGGTGATTTCAATGCTTGGGCTGTCGAATGGGGCAGTCGACAAACGAACGCAAGAGGGCGCATACTTCTAGGAGTATTCTCGCGACTTAACGTAGTGTTAGTCAACACTGGAGGCGAAAACACCTTCCAAAGGGGTGGGAGATCATCTGTAATTGACATCACGTATGTGAGCGATTCAGTGGCCAAGGACCTACAGTGGCGGGTGAGCGATTTGTACACGCACAGCGACCACCAAGCCATTATCTTCGAGGTAGGCCAGGGTATAGAAAAGAGGAATCCTACGTACGGAACGGCTAGAGGATGGGCCGTAAATAAACTCGACACAGAGGGGTTCGAGGAAGTATTCCTGCATGATGCGAGGTCGGCAGGAGGTGCCAGGGAAGGGGCAGAGCGAATCGAAGATTCAGTAAAACAGGCATGTGATGCATCCATGCCTCGGCGCGCCGGCAATCGGCAACACCCACCAAACTTCTGGTGGAACGCCGAGATCAACGAATGCCGAAGAGCCTGCCTGAAAGCGAGAAGGAGAACTCAAAGAAATCGGAACCGTCCTGATTTCGATGAACTCCTTCAGAGATATAAGGAAGCGAGGAGAAGGCTGAACAAGGCCATCGCTAGAAGTAAATCCGAGCACTTCAAAAGATTGTGCAGAGAAGCAGACTCGGACCCCTGGGGTGGAGCCTATAAAATGGTTGTGTCAGCGGTCAAGGGCAAACGCTCTCCGCCGATCACCTGCCCCGCGCTGCTCCAGAGCATTGTGTACGTCTTGTTTCCACAGAACGTACGCGCCGCCGAACTACCCACCCTTCAGGTGGACCCAGAATAGGTACCTGCGGTGACCGCAGATGAGATTCTGGAGGCTGCAAAAAAGGTAGCCATCAATAAGGCCCCTGGCATGGATGGCATACCAAATAAAGCGGCGAAGCTAGCAGCTTCAATAGCGCCAGACAGGTTCGCTGAAGTCTTCACAGCGTTCCTGAGAGAGGGGATCTTCCCGGAGCGATGGAAACAGCAGAAACTCGTGCTCCTACCGAAGCCGAACAAGCCTTTAGGGGACCCATCGTCCTACAGACCGATATGCCTCCTTAGTTGCATAGGCAAACTTTTCGAGCGGGTGATCTGTAACAGGATTCTCCCTAGCGTCGAAAGGGTAGGTGGCCTGTCGGACAAGCAATTCGGCTTCAGAAAGGCAAGGACGACTACTGATGCAATCAATATGGTGGTGGGCATAGCAAAAGCCGCCATAGAGAAGAATCACTGCTGCGCACTGATAACCCTCGACGTAAAAAATGCTTTCAACTCAGCGAGGTGGAGCAAAATAGTTGAGGCGTTAATCAAGCTAGGCACACCTAAGTACCTAGTGCGTGTAGTGGCCGACTACCTGCAGGGTAGGTCGCTGCATTGTGATTCGGATGATGGTCCTAAAGTGTTCGGGACAACATGCGGTGTCCCGCAAGGTTCCGTCCTGGGCCCTCTCCTATGGATCGCAATGTACAATGATGTGTTGGGGCTTCGTCTTCCAAAAGAAGCAGTGGCGATCGGGTTCGCAGATGATATCGGGGTAGTTGTCGAAGGAAAACACCCAGATGACATCGAACTGTATGCGAACGAAGCGATCTGGGAAATAAAAGCGTGGTTAGAACGCGCTGGGTTGAAGCTTGCTGAGCACAAAACTGAAGCAGTGGTGATCAGCAAACGGCGAAAGCCCGTATCCGTGAGGATCAAGGTAGGGGAACAGATCATCCACTCACAGCCCGCTCTAAGGTACCTGGGAGTGATGATCGATCGGAGGCTAAATTTCAAAGCGCACTTGGAGGGCACGGCAGACAAAGCTTCTGCGATTTGTGCAGCACTCGCAAGAATGCTGCCCAATGTTGGGGGCCCTAGACCGAGTCGCCGCCTCCTCTTGGGGAGGGTGGTCAGCTCAGTCCTGTTATACGCAGCGCCAGTGTGGGCAGCAGCGTTAAACAGGACTGCAAATAGTAGAAAATGGAGGGCTGCATATAGGCTAAGTGCACTTCGCGCTTGCTGCGCGTACAGGACCACGTCCGACGATGCGGCGTGCGTGATAGCGGGGATGATTCCTGTGGATATTCTGGCGAGGGAGGGCATGCGTCTCTATGACCCAGAATATGGTAGAGGACAGCCAAGAAGGGTATGGCGGCAGATTGCGCGCTGTGAGTCTTTAAGGGAATGGCAGGGGAAATGGGACGAGTCTGTTAAGGGTCATTGGACCCACAGACTTGTCCCTAACGTGGAAGTATGGGTTTCGAGGGAGCGTGGGGAAGTAAGTTACGACCTCACGCAGTTCCTGAGCGGACATGGGGGGTATAGGAAATACCTCCACCGATTCGGCCACGATGATTCACCTTTGTGTCCGGTATGCCCAGCGACGGAAGAAGACGCAGAGCACGTCTTCTTTGCCTGCTCGAGATACGCCGAGGAAAGGGCGGAATTAGAAGAAACGGCCCAGGCGCCACTAACGCCGGAAAACATCGTAGAGCATATGATGAGATCCGAGGAAATGTGGAAGAAAGTGGAAGAAACCCTGAAGGCCATTCACAGAAAGTTAAGGCAAGAAGAAGCCACAAGAAACAGAGAAAGGCGAAGAAATGCCGAGAGCAGTAGCAGCACCTATGGGTAAACACTAGAGGGACACCTAAAGGGTCATGGTGGTGACGCCCGCCCGAAGTAAAATATATATATATATATATATATATATATATATATATATATATATATATATATATATATATATATATTAGGGCGGGTCAAATTTTTTTACACCCCCTAGTGATATTCTATGGGTAATTTTGAGCAACTTTGCAGAAGAAACCATAGTTCGAAAGTTGAATTTGAGCCTCCGGATTTTTAAAAATAGGTATTTTTATGATTTAATTAATTTAAAAAGATAAAAATACAAGTTTTTTTCTCCAAGTACACATATATAGGGGTTTTTGGGTCAAGGAATTTATTTCTGATGTTTATTTTTATTTACCAGTGCCGCTAGATGACGCTTTCGTACATTTTATCCATATTTCGTATGTTTTATCACTATTTTTCAAGAAAAATTATTATAGCAACCCCAAATTATAAATGGCTTATGTTTCATGGAGTGGTTCATTCTTGTTTTAGCGCCATTTCAATGAAGTGTAAACAATATAAATATACTCATTCTCTAGTTAAACAAATTATAAACCATTAAAAGGCAGGTCTCAATTAAAACATTACTAATTTCAATAAATTTAAAATTAATAATAATAAAGAAAATTACATAAATCTAAAGTTAATAAGAAGAGAAAGTATTAAAATTCGTATAGGTGTAAAACAATGCAAGTCCAAGTGGAAAAAAATCAAACAAACAATATAGTGAACAAAAACAGGGAAATCCCACCCCTAGTTCACAGGAAGCAATATTGAGACAATCATGTTTTGCGGCGGTTAATAAAAGGGCCTTTCAGAAGAATTACCTACATATAAGTAGGTACGAAATATAGCAATAATTACGGGTAATAAATTGTATGAAAGAGTAAAAAGTAGGCGACACATGTAATAAACATAAATATACTCCACAGAAATAGCCGATGGAAAATCAAAGCAGGACAATAAAAGTAAGATAGTAAAATAGGTTATTAGGAGTTCCGCGAAATTACGATTTGTAAGGAATGTTAGGAAATAGATATAGGAACCTGAAAGTTCAGTTCGCTCCTAGGCATCGCCGTGAGTTAACGAATCTATTGTGAAAAAAGTAAAAGTAATTTTTGTATTTCTTATTTTTATAAGTATTTTTTATTTGATTTGTGTATATAAGAACATTTAGAACCTAATATACTATGGATCCAGTGCCGTCTACTTCGCAAGACCAAATAGCATCAACAAGCTCCGGAAGTTGTTTGACATATATGCCTTCTCAAGATATTAGTGCTTTTGGTGTGTCTAGTGAATTAAGTGGTGTGAATCTGCCAAATAAAGTGGATATCTTAAGATATTATTTCTTGCTGGGCGATCGTGCTAAAGTTCAAAGTAAAATGTTCTCGTATAAGACTTTAACTCCTTATGTAGTAGATAAATTGCTTGAAATTTGGGGTAAACTGAATATTAGAACTATTGCCAAAACCAGTATTGGTAGAAAATTGAATACTTTGCTTGACAGATATCAAACCGCGGATAAGAACAGAACGAAAGGCAGATCATTTAGAGCATTCGTACAATCCACAAACGAATTATTTTATATCGGAAAATGTGAATGTGACTTAAAAACAAATTTATGTTCATGTGGCTTGATTCCAGAACACTTAAAAGAGTTTATGCTAGATCAACATAATGACAGAAAATGTATGATACCAGAATATACGACAGAAAATGTAGAGGAGGTATCTATATCTACAATAATACCAGCAACTATAGAGAGCAGCGATCAACCATACATACCTGATCGAACAAATATCCATGTTGATGATGAAGATAGTGCAGAAGATCTTTCTCCAACGAAACGAGGACCTTATACTCCTAGATACGATGCTTCGAAGTTTGCTATGATTTGTGACAGATTTGGTTTGCCTGACAGAATAGCTTCAGCTATGGCAACATGTCTTATGGAAGACATTAACGTAAGAGATGACCGTGGTAATTTTGTAATTATGGATAAAGCAAAAGTTCGTAGAGAAAAAATGAAATGTAGACAAGAAGTGCTTCGTAACCGATATGACGCTTCCAGTTTAATAGCATTTTCGTTTGATGGCAGAAAAAATGATTCTTTAACGAGAGAGAAAATAGATAAAAATTTCATCAAACGATGGTAAAAGAGCCTCATAGTTGTTTTGAAGGAGCCTAATTCCCAATTAATAGGCTACGTAAAATTGGAAAATGAAGATGCGGAAACTAAGGTCAAAAAATTGAACGAATTTTTCATCAACAAAGGAATGTCCTTTGATTCATTAATTGGCAAATGCTGTGATGGTGAACCAGCAAATACTGGCATAAAAAATGGAATATTGCGACGATTCGAACTACAGTTACACAGACCACTGCATTGGTTTGTGTGCCTTATCCACTTTAACGAGCTTCCGCTGCGGCATTTGTTTGACACGTTAGAAAGATCATCCACCACTGGACCACGAACGACAACCGGAACGTTAAACAAACAAATTGAAACTTGTGAAAAACTTCCGGTACGTAATTGTTATAACTTTTTTCATACCATTTTTACTTCTATTACTTATTTATAATGTGTTTAAAATAATAAAATCGTATTTTAATTCATCTAATCTTTACAGGTTGTAGCTGATTTAAAAAAAATCCAACTAGAGAATATGCCTCCAGCAATGGAAGAAGAAGGTGAATTATCGACGGATTTAAAGTACTTGTACAAGTTGGCCAATGCGATTTCTAATGGTTTTATTCCGGAGGATTTGGCTATCATTAAACCAGGGCCAATTGCTCATTCTCGCTGGCTCACCAAGGCCAATAGGGTATTACGGTTATATGTGACAACGAATAAGCCATCTAAGAATTTGAAAACTCTAGTAGCCTACATAATGAAAGTTTATACGCCAATGTATTTCAATATTAAGTATTATAACTCTGTCGTGTATGGTAGCGCATTATTTTCGAAATTCATACGTTGGGCACAGTTTTTAGAGCCAAATTTACGCGACGTGATAAATAATGTAATTAAGGACAATTCATATTATGCACATTCGGAAAATGTTTTGTTATCAATGTTGTTTGATGACAGAAAAGACAAACGCGACAGTGCTATAAACATAATTTTACACTATCGAAATAAACTGGACGATCCGATGCGAGTTAGAGTTTATAGAAAACCTATTATTAACTTCAATTGCACAGATTATACGAATATGATTGACTTAAATGACGACAGTATTATTTTTGAGCCACCGTTTACAAAAACGATTCCGCATGATTATTTTGAGCAATACTTAGAATACGACGAACCACCGCTGCCTGACCCAGGAATTCCGTTACACATCCAAGGTACGGAAAGACACATACAATTGCTGGCTAATGTTTCTAAACGTGCTTTAGACAAGAATCGAGAAGGAATAATGGCAGTGACATTAGAAAGCCGTAAGAAATTATCTCGACTTGAAAGCAAGCAAGACTTTCAAAAATAACTCCTCGATTCTTATCTATTACTGCAAAAAAATGTTTTCCTTTTTGAATTTAAATTTACTTTTATACTGTATTCTATAAATAAAAATAAATTTATAATAAAAATGTAAATGTGCGTTTGTTCTTAATCTAAAATCTCCGATCACTTTGAAATTTTGATACAACGTTGCATTCGAATATGCCTATGTTTTTATATACTATGAATGTGTTTCTGGAAGAGGTGTAGGGTGGCAACACCAAAACGACTATAGCGCACGTGTTTTAATATACTTGACCCATGCATTTATTTTAGGCCATTAATAATTTGGTTTTGCAAAACAAAACAATTCTTGAAAAATAGTGATAAAACCTACGAAATATAGATAAAATGTACGAAAGCGCCCTTTAGCGGGACCAGTAAATATAAGTAAACATTAGCAATAGATTGCTCGCCCACAGAAATTCCTAAATACGTGTGCCTGGAGAAATAACTTGTATTTTTATCTGCTTAAATAAATTAAATCATAAATATTGACAAAAAATATCTATTTTTAAAAATCCGGAGGCTCAAAATCGATTTTCGAACTATAGTTTCTTGGGCAAAGTTGCTCAAAATTACATATAGAATATCACTAGGGGGTGTAAAAGGTCGATTTTTTTTCATCCATACAAATTGACCCGCCCTAATATATATATATATGTATGTGTATGCATATGTAGATTTTCATGCTTAGCTGAAAAGTGCGCCTTCTGTGCCAGAAGGGTTAACTCTTACTGATAAAATTCATCCTATTTCTCATTCCTAATAATTTTAAAGCAATGCATACTTATTATATTTCATTCCAATAATTTTTATCAGCACTAAGTGCAAATTGTTTTCAATATCAGCACTAAGTAAGTGCAGAATAAGTTCCAAGAAAATAATGAATGCTCCTTGTAAACATTTTTATCTATCGTGAAGATGGAAGTCTTGTGAGACCAAGTAGTCAGTCTTGCTCACTACTTGATCTACTTAGCACGTCATTTAAAATATTGTTATCCGGTCTTTTAAAAATTTAAAAGTTAAAGAATAAAAGTTTAAAAAATTAAAAATTTGTATCCGGTCTTTTAAAAAGTTTAAAATTAATGAATAAAAGTTTAAAATTAAAACTACTTTGATTGTTTTTTTAATAGACTATAACTCGTGCGCATGTACTTACAAGCCTAAAAATATTATTATATGTTATTGTTTTGATTAAAGTAATTGTAGAGATGACAGCAAGTAAGAACTTGGTCGTTGCAAGTACTAGATTTGCGCGTAAAGATATCCATAAAGCCACCTGGGTATCTCCTGATGGAGCCCCTCGCAACCAAATAGATCATGTGTTGATAGACTGCCGCCACCTTTCGGGTCTGATGACGGTACGAACGTACCGAGGTGCCAACTTCGACTCGGATCACTATCTTGTTATTATGGTGCTCCGAGAGCGCTTTTCAGCGTTGTATCCGCTGATCAGGCTCGAATCAACACAGCTGCACTACGCAATGAAATGGCCAGAAACAGCTACAGTCATGCATTAGAACTTGCCCTAAGTCCTGGGGATGAGATGCCGGGCGTCGAGAACTGGACCCGCCTTAAAAATACTGTCATTAGTACTGCTGATTCCATCTTAGGCAGAAGTCGTAAAGATCGGAACGACTGGTTCGATAATGAATGCAAGCTGGCAACTGAACGTAAGAATGCTGCGTACCGAGCCATGCAGCAGTCTCAGAGAACACGGGCACGCGAAGAGAACTATAAAGAGCTTAGAAAAGAAGAAAAGAGAATTCACAGACGAAAAAAGGAAGCCTGGGAAAAAAATCTCGTCTGTGAGCTAGAACAGTACAGAGAAAGACGGCCGCACCACGCGCGGGAGTTCTACCAAAGAGTCCGCAGTATGACGCAATTCACACCACGTTGCACATACTGCAAGGACAAAGAAGGGAATCTGATCACCGATCTTAAAGGCATCTTGGAGCGATGGGAAGAGCATTTTCATGAATTGCTAATCGCGGTATAACGTTGATGAGTACCGTGTATAAGATATTCTCCGCTATCCTACAAAACAGGATGGCCCCATACGCCAGAAACATCATAGGCCATTACCAGTGTGGCTTCAGCCCAGGCAAATCAACGACTGATCAGATTTTCACCTTGAGGCAGGCTATCGAAAAATGTCTAGAGTTTCAAAACTCAATTCAACACCTCTTCATAGACTTTAAAGCCGCCTATGATAGCATAGCCAGGGTAGAACTCTACAAAGCCATGAGAGAATTCGTCATCCCCAACAAACTGACAAGACTATGTAGGCTGACCATGATCAATGTGTCAAGCCAAGTAAAGGTATCCGGAACACTGTTCAGACCAATCAACATCTATAATGGACTCCGACAAGGGGACGGTCTGGCCTGCCTCCTCTTCAACCTGGCATTGGAGAAAGTGATCCGAGATTCGGGCGTGACATGAAGGGGTACAATCCTCCACAAGTCCACCCAATTACTAGCTTACGCAGACGACATTTACATCATTGGAAGAACAACAACAGCTGTACAAGAAGCTTTCACTCAGATTGAGCAAGCGGCAGGAAATCTGGGACTGTACATTAACGAAAGCAAAACAAAGTACATTGTGGCCTCGTCTGGAAGAACACCTAACATTGGTCCCACAATCAAGGTAGCGGAACACGAGTTTGACGTGGTAAAATCATTTACCTACCTTGGGTCAATAGTAGCAGCCGACAATAGCATGGAACCAGAAATACGCGCACGACTGCTAAAAGCCAACAAAGCCTACTATAGTCTGTCAAGGCTCTTCAAATCCAAATATCTAACCATAACGTCTAAACTTTTACTATATAAGACGATGGTCTTACCCGTCACATATGCATCCGAAACGTGGGTGCTTAGCAAAAAGCACTCAAACCTCTTGGGCGTGTTTGAGAGGAAAATACTTCGGAGGATTGTTGGCCCCGTATGTGAGGAAGGACGATTCCGGAGACTCTACAATGACGAGATCTACGAGCGCTAGCGGTGAGCAGGGCATCTAGCTCGTATGAGTGAAGATGAGCCTGCTCGGAAAGTTCTCTGCGGTAAGACCTATGGGGTGCGACAGCGAGGGAGGCCCAACCTTCGCTGGAAGGATGGCGTGGACCAGGACGCTCAGAGTTTCGGGATGCCAAACTGGATGACATCGGCTCAGAATCGGCACCGGTGGAGAGAACAGTTGCGCGAGGCCAGGACCGGATCCCGGTTGTAGAGCCGTTAAAGAAGAAAAAGAAAGTAATTGTTTGATTTATTTTTTATTAATGATTTAAATAAAGTTGTGAGTTGTTCGCGTTGAACGAAGCTATTGTCTTTCATTTTCGCCCACACCCTCAGATGATATTAAATCATGTACTGACTGCCTCTATCGAAAGGAATACTGTGGAAAGCATGACGGAGAATTAATGCCTAATCTCCAATGGCAAAACCAACCACGAACCAACCAACCAAAGTGCTGCTTCCTATTGCCTCTCATTGTAAATTGAATTATCTGTTTCGCTCGTGTTTTGGTCAACATGGGTTAACTTTCCGTATGTGTTAGTTAAACCATTTGAGTTCATGTGGCAATTTCATGTGGCAATTCAGCGGGCAATTTAGTACAAAAAAATGTCAAAAATCAAGGCATAAATGACGTTAATTGTATTTGCAATATCCCGCCAAAAAATTTGTCAACAGAAAAGTCTAATCTAGTAATAATAACAAAACAGACATTTCTGACAATTCACATCTACAGTGATAGAAATGTGTATGAACACATTTTGTCAGCTAATTCAGCCTACTGGTACGTGGTTGGTTCGTGGTTGGTTTTCTCATTGGAGATTAGGCATTACATCCAATCCCAAGGCTACCGATTTCATTACATACACTACATTTTGTGGATCATGTTGGACCATGAATCGCCAAGCCGTCATTGGTGACAGTGTCACCCCGAGTTCCTTGCCCCGCGTTCCAGGGATAGAATCGACCTCTAGGCCGGTCCCGGTATCAACCTCTTCGACCTTAATAGTGGCCAACCCCCCGGTCACTAAATATACAGTTCCCCTAGAACCGTGCACCCCTCTGATTACGATACCGAGACCTTTAGTTATCTTTATATCACGATTCTCTCCTCAAACTACGACGGAGTCTGTCTGTGAATATTTAAGGAAAAAATCTATAGACCCTGGAACTGTTTCATGCAGAAAAGTCAACAAGGCTTCCAAGCCTGTTGCTTCTTTCGTTTTGTCTGCACCGTCCGTTATTGCCGAGGCTCTTTTAGATCCTGGTTTCTGGCCTGCTGGTGCTCTTACCAAGCTCTTTGTTCCGCGTACCCGTACTCGAGCACATCACTCAAGCGTTTCCACTCCGAGAACACTAAGGATGTCAAAAAACTTGAGACCCTCTCCCTCTACTACCAAAACGTAAGGGGGACAAGGTCAAAAACTAACGACATCCTTCAGGCATCGATGGCTAGCGGGTTCGATGTCATAGCGTTCACGGAAACCTGGCTTCACGAAGGCATTCTTAATGCTGAACTCTTCGATTCCTCCTACCAAGTCTTTCGTAGGGACCGTCACACTGACTCGGAAGCTCGCGGGGGTGGCGTACTTCTTGCATGCCGCAGCCACCTTAATTGTAACCCAATTTCGCTTCCTAGTTTCTCTAACCACTTGGACATTGAGCTTGTTGCTCTCAAGATTTCTTTTTCAAAATCAAAACTCTTCCTGTTGTGCTGCTATATCCCACCAGATATGATAAGCACACTTGACGATGGAGGTATAAGCCTCTATGATATTCTCATCTCCTGTGTTGATTATAGCCTGAATATGATGAACACTGGTGATGAATTACTTCTTCTTGGCGACTTCAATTTACCCAATATTCAGTGGGTATTTGACGAAGCTGACGATAACTACCTCCCCGAAGGCAATTTTAATTCTAAGGAATCCTGTTTTCTCAACGCCTTATTCTCACTTGGCCTTAATCAAATGAGTGGTGTGACTAATATGTTAGAGAGGCAGTTGGATCTTGTATTCTTTACTGACTCAGGAAACATGATTGTTGAACCCAGTCCAATAGTCATGACGTCCGTTGACAATTACCACCCTCCTCTCTCGCTCAACTACTGCTTGAACTCAAGGAACAATCCTTGTCCGGAGGCGGTAACCCATTCCTTCAACTTTAAGAAGGCTAACTTTAATGAACTCTCATATGTATAAGCTTGCCTTGACTGATTTCAACAGCTTACTTTCCGCAAATGAGTTGGATGTCGATGTGGTACGGTTTTATGCCGTATTATATGAAGCTATTGCTTCATGTGTACCTTTTGAGCCCCAAAAGTTGCGCAGTTCTACTCCACCTTGGTATAATAATGAGCTGAAGCATTTAAAGAATCAGAAAAATAGACTCTGGAAGACCTATTTAAAGAGAAAGGACTCTCCGAGTCTTATTACATTTACTGATTGCTATAACAGATTTCGTTTACTCTCTTCTGCTCTGTATGGCGAATATCTCAGCAGCATGAGGGACCAGGTTTATACTGATCCTAGAAACTTCTTCAAATTTGTCAACTCCAAGAAAAAAGCTGATAACTACCCAAAAACTATGCAGCACACTAACTGGTCAAGTAGTGAGTCTTCCTCGATTTGCAACATGTTTGCTTCATTCTTTCACCCCTTCTAATTTTCAGCCTAATGACAATAATTTTCGTCACATAACTCTACACCGAGAGGCTACTAGTTTGTCTCTCTCAATCTCCATTGACGATATCATGAAACATATTGATGAACTCCCATACGATTTCACTTCCGGCCCTGACGGTATCCCTCCTGCTGTCCTTAAATCCTGTGTGGAGGTTCTCCAGTCTCCACTGAAAACCCTTTTTCAAAAGTCCCTGGATAAAGGGTACTTCCCTACTCTTTGGAAGAATTCGTTCATAATTCCTATTCATAAAAGTGGTAGCAAGAACGAAATATCGAACTACAGACCAGTTGCCAAGCTGTCTGTCATACCGAAGCTTTTTGAATCAATCATTTATTCTGCAATCGTGCCCATCTGCAAAAAACTTATTTCTACAAACCAACATGGTTTCCTTCCAGCTCGTTCCACTACCACCAATCTCCTTGAATTCACTTCCCATGCTGTTGAAGGCTTCGTTTCCGGTTGCCAAACTGATTGTGTTTACACTGATTTCAGTAAGGCATTTGACAAACTTTCCCACTCCATTATACTTTTCAAACTAAAAAAGTTAGGTTTCCCTGAAGCCCTTCTATTATGGTTCCAGTCCTACTTAGCTGACAGGACCTACCAAGTCCTTTTCCGTGGATCCAAATCCGCGACCATTGAGGCGTCATCCGGTGTCCCTCAAGGCAGTCATCTTGGCCTATCCTCTTTATTCTTTCTATTGATGATATTGTTACCTTGCTAAGACACTGCAGAATCCTGATTTATGCTGATGACATCAAATTGTACCGTCACGTAAAGAGTATGGAGGACTGCAAACTTTTGCAAGTCGACCTCGACACCTTTTACTCTTGGTGCGCTAACAACAACCTGGTTCTTAATATTAGTAAATGCGAAGTCATGACTTTTTGTAGGCGACGTGATCCTATAATTTATAACTACTCATTTTCCAGTGAGGGTGTCCCCCGTGTTAATTTTGTCAAAGATCTCGGGATTAGATTTGACACCAAGCTGGACTTTTCTACTCATATCAACTATATTTCTTCCAAGAGCAGCTTAGTCTTGGGTTTTATAAAAAGGTGGTCCAAAGAATTTAACAGCACCCTGATCACTAAACACCTCTACATTTCCCTTGTCAGACCTTTACTTGAATATGCGTCCCAAGTTTGGTCTCCTTACTATTCTTCGCATGTTGGAAAAATTGAGTCGGTTCAACGTAGGTTCGTTCGATTCGCATTGAATCACCTTCCTTGGGAAGACCCTTTAATTCTTCCACCATATGAATACCGACTTAAGTTACTCAACTTAAACACTCTCCACAAGCGTCGTGAGGTGGCCGATGTTGTTTTCGTCCACCAGCTTCTTAATGGACGTGTCGATGGCCGATTTGAGCCTGTTAATCGCATGTTCATTAATGTAAATAAAAATATTAATGTTTTTAGCGTGAGCACTAACAAAGACCTGCTTAAAAGGAGTCTATTTGTTGTCTCATGACTGTTTATGTGTTTTGCATGCACTTTTTATTGGTACTTAATCTGGATAGGTCTTGGATGGGTGGGGGGGGGGAATCGTAACGGTTTAGCCGCTAGGGCGTTTTGAAGTTTTATGCTAAAGTTTTACATATCACCCTGTATTTTTGTAACCGTATAACCTATTTTCATGGTTATGGTACCAGTGCACGCAGAATTCCTCCACCTATCTACAGCGGTAAAAACAATGGTCCTATCTTACCAACTTTTGGATATATATATATATATATATATATATATATATATGTGTGTGTGTGTGTGTGTGTGTGTGTGTGTGTGTGTGTGTGTGTGTGTGTGTGTGTGTGTGTGTGTGTGTGTGTGTGTGTGTGTGTGTGTGTGTGTGTGTGTGTGTGTGTGTGTGTGTGTGTGTGTGTGTGTGTAGATTTTCATGCTTGGCTGAAAAGTGCGCCTTCTGTGCTAGAAGGGTTAACTCTTGATAAAAAAAAAAAACCATTCTCGAAGAATTTTCCGATATTCCTTGGATATTTTTTGGTTCGTAAACTAAAATAGTAATGAAAGGATGTAAAAGGTAATTTAGTATTACGTAAATAATTTACCTTTTCTTCTAATAGTATCTATTTTATGAAATGTAGTTACAGAAGTAGTAATTTGTAATTCAAACGTGCAATAATGATGCAGTAGTATGTGTAAAAGGTAAATACCATTCATGAATAAATGAAAAAGTTAAATTGCTATTTATTAGACATATTAGTAGACAAGTTACTTAATAATGAAATATCTTAGAAAAATAAGGCTACAAATTGCTCGTGATCCAATGCGTAAACTCATTCACTTTTGTGTATACACCAGGGTGATTTGGCTCACCACAGCGTATGCCCCAAGAAACAATTCCTGCCACAACCCATCGCTTATTCTCGAGTTGTATTAAAAGTGGTCCACCGCTATCACCTTGACATGAATCTTTTCCGCCCGTTTTCTCACCTGCACACATATGTTTTTCATTTATCCTTTCAATAATACCATTTTGACAAGACTCTCTAGGCCAAATAGGAATAGATACTTCCATTAAAACTTTTGAGTACGGACCACCAAAAAACTGGGTACCCCATCCTATAACTACGCCAACCCATGATTCCCAATTCTCGTTGAATGGTGGCAAGCATGCTGGCCAAATATACGTATTAAATAAAGTAGGTCTATCAAGTTGCAGCAAAGCAATATCATTTTCATATGTTGTAGGATCAAAATCTATGTGTAGAACTATTCGGAGGATTCGAAATTCTCGTGATCTAGTTTCATTCACTTTACCAAAGTCATATTCGCCCAAACGCACATATAAGTTATTTTTATCTTCTAAATAAGTACAATGGGCAGCGGTGAGAACATGTTGATGTGTAATAAGTACAGCCCCACAGTGAACAATTGGGCTATGCTGACGAATAATTGCAGCCATCCAAGGCCATTCATCGGGCTCTGCAGCTCGTCCCTGTACTATCTTAGGAAATTCCTTTGTAGTTAGGCCACATCCGCGTTCTTTCAATGCTTGGTTTGTTTCAGAATTTGCAGTTTCTGTAGATACTTGCGGTTCATAATAAGACTGTTTTTCTAGTAAATCTGCCGAACAACACAGCCCTATGGTCCTAGACGTATAAAGAATTTGATTCAATAAGCAATTAAAGTAAAATAGAATAAAACAAACCCTTGATTTGTGACACAAAGCTGGTCTAGAATATTTAAAATATTACTATCGGTATTGATTGCACATGATCTTACAGGAACACAGTACCCATGTTTTCCAGCTGACGTTAAACATCTTTGAATAGATACCTAAGATATTTTATTCTGTTATTTTGCATTTTTATGAAAACGAAAGTTACTTGTCCTGTTAGTTTCTGAGGTGATGCTTCTCCTGCATAAATTTTTGCCAGATGTAAGTATTGCTTCGTTATTGTTCCTAAAAAATATTAAATTATTAAGTATTTGTTAAAGACTGAATCACGGGTTAGTTCATATTATAATAGAAAAACAAATATGTACAGATTTTTATAAACCACCTATGTTTGTTCGTGAAAGATAAGCCGTTTTTGCGGGAACATAAGAACGAACAGGAGCGAACCATTAACAGATTTCTCCACAAACCTGCGCGACGCTCTTTCATTATATTGGAAGTCTGTAATTAAACAGTTTGGTCTGGGCCAAAGTCTAGAAATTCACAATCATTCACCTCCATATGGTTAATGAGTGAAAAAGGCGAACAGCTACATGTCAGGTGTGGCTCTCCCTGTGAATATTCATTTAACAGGTAGTGTCACATTAAATGAATAACGAACACTATATCGTTATAAAAAATACTTTATTAAACGGAATTACATATATATACTAGCATAAAACCCGCGTGCCTTGCAACGCCTTTAAATAAAAACTGTTTATTATGTGCAATGTTTTCCTTAAAAAAAAACAAACAAACAAAACAGTCAGCTGTCATTATCCCTAAAAGGGTTTATTATAGTGCATTTTTTTAATAAATATGGTAAACAAATTGCTGCGTATATCACCTCTGCTCAACAAATCTGCAAGTTTTGAAGCAGAGATTGGCATGTTAATGTCCCCCATTTCACTGCGTTAGAGGATGAATTTCGAAAAATCGCTTCTTAGTGGATGTCCACGTCATTAAAGGGATGCACTGCCAAAATTTCAGCCCTATAGTTCCAGCGGTTTGGGTAAACCCTATTTCACGCCCTTAGGGGATGAATTTCAAAAAATCGCTTTATAGTGGATGTCCACGCCATTATAGGGATGCACTGTCAAAATTTCAGCCCTATAGCTAAAGCGGTTTGGAAAAACCCCATTTCACCCCCTTAGGGGATGAATTTCGAAAAATCGCTTCTTAGTGGATGTCCACATCATTATAGGGATGCACTGTCAAAATTTCAGCCCTATATCTATAGCGGTTAGGAAAACCCCCATTTAGCCCACTTAGGGGATGAATTTCGAAAAATCGCTTTATAGTGGATGTCCACGCCATTATAGGGATGCACTGTCAAAATTTCAATCCTATAAATTTAGCGGTTTGGAAAAACTCCATTTCACCCCCTTAGGGGATGAATTCCGAAAAATCGCTTCTTAGTGGATGTCCACATCACTATAGGGATGCACTGTCAAAATTTCAGCCCTATAGCTCCAGCGGTTTGGGTAAACCCCATTTCACTCCCTTAGGGGATGTATTTCGAAAAATCGCTTTAATAGTGGAAGACCACGCCATTATAGGGATGCACTGTCAAAATTACAGCCCTATAGCTTTAGCGGTTTGGGTAAACCCTATTTCACCCCCTTATGGGATGAATTTCAAAAAGTCGCTCTATAGTGGATTTCCACGCCATTATAGGGATGCACTGTCAAAATTTCAGCCCAATATATATAGCGGTTTGGAAAAACCCCCATTTCACCCCCTTAGGGGATGAATTTCGAAAAATCGCTTTATAGTGGATGTCCACGCAATTTTAGGGACGCACTGTCAAAATTTCAGCCCAATATCTATAGCGGTTTGGAAAAACCCCATTTCACCCCCTTAGGGGATGAATTTCGAAAAATCGCTTTAATAGTGGAAGACCACGCCATTATAGGGATGCACTGTCAAAATTTCAGCCCTATAGCTTTAGCGGTTTGGGTAAATCCTATTTCACCCCCTTAGGGGATGAATTTCGAAAAATCGCTCTATAGTGGATGTCCATGCCATTATAGGGATGCACTGTCAAAATTTCAGCCCTATATCTATAGCGGTTAGGAAAACCCCCATTTCACCCACTTAGGGGATGAATTTCGAAAAATCGCTTTATAGTGGATGTCCACGCCATTATAGGGATGCACTGTCAAAATTTCAATCCTATAAATTTAGCGGTTTGGAAAAACCCCATTTCACCCCCTTAGGGGATGAATTCCGAAAAATCGCTTCTTAGTGGATGTCCACATCACTATAGGGATGCACTGTCAAAATTTCAGCCCTATAGCTCCAGCGGTTTGGGTAAACCCCATTTCACTCCCTTAGGGGATGTATTTCGAAAAATCGCTTTAATAGTGGAAGACCACGCCATTATAGGGATGCACTGTCAAAATTACAGCCCTATAGCTTTAGCGGTTTGGGTAAACCCTATTTCACCCCCTTAGGGGATGAATTTCGAAAAGTCGCTCTATAGTGGATGTCCACGCCATTATAGGGATGCACTGTCAAAATTTCAGCGCAATATCTATAGCGGTTTGGAAAAACCCCGTTTCACCCCCTTAGGGGATGAATTTCGAAAAATCGCTTTATAGTGGATGTCCACGCCATTATAGGGACGCACTGTCAAAATTTCAGCCCTATAGCTATAGCGGTTTGGAAAAACCCCATTTCACCCCCTTAGGGGATGAATTTCGAAAAATCGCTTCTTAGTGGATGTCCACATCATTATAGGGATGCACTGTCAAAATTTCAGCCCTATATCTCCAGCGGTTTGGGTAAACCCCATTTCACTCCCTTTGGGGATGAATTTCGAAAAATCTTTTTAATAGTGGATGACCACGCCATTACAGGGATGCACTGTCAAAATTACAGCCTTATAGCTTTAGCGGTTTGGAAAAAACCCATTTCACCCCCTTAGGGGATGAATTTCGAAAAATCGCTTTTTAGTGGATGTCCACGTCATTGAAGGGATGCACTGTCAAAATTTCAGCCCTATAGCTCCAGCGGTTTTGAGTTGACCCTATTTCACCCCCTTAGGGTATGAATTTCGAAAAATCGCTAGGGATGCACTGTCAAAAATTTCAGCCCTTTAGCTCTAGCGGTTTAGGTTGTGCGTTGTCTTTCAGCCAGTTACTTTTTATACAATAGAAAAAAAGTAAAGAAAATAAATCCCCTTACAACTTATTGAACCCCATTTCACCCCCTTCAACCCTTTTTTCTCCAAAAAAAAATAGCCTATGTCCGTCTCCAAGGTCTAAACTATGTTTGTTGCAAATTTCATCAAAATCGGTCCAGCGGTTTAGGCGTGAAAGCGTAACATACAGACAGACAGACAGACAGACAGACAGAGTTACTTTCGCATTTATAATATTAAGTAAGGATTGATGCTTGGATCGGTATGCGATCGGTTTGTGACTTATCGCTCTGGCGGCTGTTGCAGAACTGTTTTTATCTACCGTTGCCTCATCACTCGGATCTTCTCCTGATATTTTGTGCTTATTTTGCATTTTGTTGATGTTGTGGCGTTGTCGCATGCTGCCACAATACTCCCCCTTTAATAAAAGGTATGGTCTATCTTTTGGGTTGTTTTGGTTTTACTTCATTTCTTATAATAAATTGATTAAGCTCTTAAATTCTATACAATTAGTGTAATTAAATTATTAACTTCCCAGTATAGGAAGTTATTGTAATCGGTCCGAAAATCGAAATCGAAATTGTCAACGTATTTTCATTTTTCAAGGTCCCAAGAGCATTTTAAGCAAAAATTTGAGTGGAAGTATGTGTGTGTGTGTGTGAGTGTGTGCGTACGTATGTGGCCATTTTTTCCTGCACGATGTCGCGCGAACCAAAAAAGATAACGACTTCGTTGAGGCGTCGTTCGAAGCGTATTAACGGAAATATGATCTGAAAAGATTTTTATAATATTCGGTCGAGCCGTTTTTTGGTTTACCCGACATAAGTGATTTTTGTACCTGGACGAAATCGCGCGAACCATAAAAGATATCGACTTAGTTGAGGCGCCGTTCGAAGAATATTAACCAAAATATGGTCTGAAAAGATTTTCATAAAATTCGGTTGAACTGTTTTTTTTGTTTAAACGATTCGTGATTTTTTACCTACACGATACCGCACGAACTAAAATCTATTTTTTGAGGTGCCGAAAAAAGAATATTAACGAAAAAATTCCCTGAAAAAAATTTCTTTACATTCGGTCGGGCCTTTTTTTGATTAAATGGAAAAACTTCGGATAAATGTCAGAAAGACCTTAAATTGATAAGTTTTGCTAATATCTAATAAACTCGATGGAATTAGACCCGTTCTAAACGCAGCGATCTTTTTTGGGTTCTGCACAGCGATAGCCTTCGAACAAAAAATCACTTGTCAAAATCCGACAACCTTTAAAAATCGTTCAAAACTTTGGTTACCCTGTACAAACATCACGAATTTTTCAAACCTTGGATCAGCTTTTTTTGACGGAGAGTTGTTTTCTGTGCGTGATATAGTTTCAGGAAATTGCGGTTCATCCCGGGATTTCCTGTAGTTACCAAAAAGTTTTCTTTTTGGTCAAGTCTGACAATTACTATCTCCGAAAAGCTTTGGAGTTTCCAAATGAATTCATTTTGTTCTCAGTTTACCAGCTGCGCTTCACCACGCTCAATACGAACTCGAAACCCGCTTTAGGGTAGCTAACGTTCAGGAGAAACAAATTCTCTAGACAATTTTTTTAGATTAACCAAAGTTATTTGAACTAGCTTCTATCAAAATTACTTTGTCACCAGTTAGATTAACCAAAGTTATTTGAACTAGCTTCTCTCAAAATTACTTTGTCACCAGTTCTGGTACTAGTCAATTTCCCACTAATGCTAAACGTGTTACTATTTTGTTAGAAGACAGTTTATTCCGTCTACGTTCATCATACTGGGAAGTTGATCGTGTGGACCGAAGGGGTCAATCCCACATCCCAACTAGTTTTGTTTTAGTTCATACATATATTTATTAGTGCATTTCTTTACTTTAGTTATATTAATTCATCATTAATTCAACTATTATTAAAAATAAAAATGTTAAAAGGAAATTTATAAGAATATAAGAATTTGAAAAAAACAATATATATATATATATATATATATATATATATATATATATATATATATATATATATATATATATAGGGTCAAACCCACATCCCAACTAGTTTTGTTTTGTTTTAGTTCATACATATATTTATTAGCGCATTTCTTTACTTTAGTTATATTAATTCATCATTAATTCAACTATTATTAAAAATAAAAATGTTAAAAGGTAATTTATAATTCAATTACTCCTATAAACCAATATTTTGCTGGACAATTTCCTATGAATAATGTGTAACAACTATTATGCTACGACCTTTACTTTTGAAGTTATTAGCAATTTTAACGCAAAAGTTGGCGTTATACAAAAAGTACTAAAAAAGGACGAAATAGAGCACTATTAAAATTGGATTTATATATATATATATATATATATATATATATATATATATATATATATATATATATATATATTTTTTTTTTTTTCCTGGGGGTAAAAAAGCATTCGCTACCGGCATGACTCAAGTGCCCCTTACTGGCCGATCCCGCATGACGGTTATGTTTCACGTAAATCCACACATACACACATATGGACACATAAGTGCACATACGCATATATGGGTCTATGAACATGAGAACTAAAAAAGCCCCTCCGACGTGATCCACCCCCGCGGGACTGGCTAATAAGCATTACATCGCGGGGGTCGTTCAGCTTCATTCAGCTGCTTCTGCTCGCGGCATTTCTGTGCCTTTCTCTATTTCTTACGGCTTCTTCTTGCCTTAGCTTTCTGTGAATGGTCTTGAGGGTTGCTTCCACGTCCCTCCACATTTGCTCAGACCTCATCATATGGTCTAGGATGTTTTCGGGCGTTAGTGGCTCCTCGACCCTTTCTTCTAGTTTCGCCCTTTCCTCGGCGAATCTCGAGCAGGTAAAGAAGACGTGTTCTGCGTCTTCCTCCGTCGCTGGGCATACTGGACACAACGGTGAATCATCGTGCCCGAAGCGGTGGAGGTATTTCCTATACCCCCCGTGTCCGCTCAGGAACTGCGTGAGGTCGTAACTTACTTCCCCAAGCTCCCTCGTAGCCCATATTTCCACGTTAGGGATAAGTCTGTGGGTCCAGCGACCCTTAACAGACTCGTCCCACTTCGCCTGCCATTCCCTTAAAGACTCGCAGCGCGCCATCCGCCGCCGCACCCTTCTTGGCTCCCCTCCACCATATTCTGGGTCATAGAGACGCATGCCCTCCCTCGCCAGAATATCTATGGGAATCATCCCAACTATCACGCACGCCGCATCGTCGGACGTGGTCCTGTACGCGCAGCAAGCGCGAAGTGCACTTAGCCTATATGCAGCCCTCCATTTTCTACTATTTGCAGTCCTGTTTAACGCTGCTGCCCACACTGGCGCTGCGTATAACAGGACTGAGCTTACCACCCTCCCCAAGAGGAGGCGGCGACTCGGTCTAGGGCCCCCAACATTGGGCAGCATTCTTGCGAGTGCTGCACAAATCGCAGACGCTTTGTCTGCCGTGCCCTCCAAGTGCGCTTTGAAGTTTAGCCTCCGGTCGATCATCACTCCCAGGTACCTTAGTGCGGGCTGTGAGTGGATGATCTGTTCCCCTACTTTTATCCTTACGGATACTAGCTTTCGTCGCTTGCTGATCAGCACTACTTCCGTTTTGTGCTCTGCCAGCTTCAACCCAGCGCGTTCTAGCCACGCTTTTATTTCCCAGATCGCTTCGTTTGCATACAGTTCGATGTCATCTGGGTGTTTTCCTTCGACAACTACCCCGATATCATCTGCAAACCCGATCGCCACTGCTTCCTTTGGAAGACGAAGCCCCAACACATCATTGTACATTGCGATCCATAGGAGAGGGCCCAGGACGGAACCTTGCGGGACACCGCATGTTGTCCCGAACACTTTAGGACCATCATCCGAATCACAATGAAGCGACCTACCCTGGAGGTAGTCGGCCACTACACGCACTAGGTACTTTGGTGTGCCTAGCTTGGTCAACGCCTCAACTATTTTGCTCCACCTCGCTGAGTTGAAAGCATTTTTTACGTCGAGGGTTATCAATGCGCAGCAGTGATTTTTCTCTATGGCGGCTCTTGCTATGCCCACCACCATATTGACTGCATCAGTCGTCGACCTTGCCTTTCTGAAGCCGAATTGCTTGTCCGACAGGCCACCTACCCTTTCGACGCTAGGGAGAATCCTGTTACAGATCACCCGCTCGAAAAGTTTGCCTATACAACTAAGGAGGCATATCGGTCTGTAGGACGATGGGTCCCCTAGAGGTTTGTTCGGCTTCGGTAGGAGCACGAGTTTCTGCTGTTTCCATCGCTCCGGGAAGATCCCCTCTCTCAGGCACGCTGTGAAGACTTCAGCGAACCTGTCTGGCGCTATTGAAGCTGCTAGCTTCGCCGCTTTATTTGGTATGCCATCCATGCCAGGGGCCTTATTGATGGCTACCTTTTTTGCAGCCTCCAGAATCTCATCTGCGGTCACCGCAGGTATTTCCTCTGGGTCCACCTGGAGGGTGGGTAGATCGACCGTGCGTACGTTCTGTGGAAACAGGACATACACAATACTCTGGAGCAGCGCGGGGCAGGTGATCGGCGGAGAGCGTTTGCCCTTGACCGCTGACATAACCATTTTATAGGCTCCACCCCAGGGGTCCGAGTCTGCTTCTCTGCACAACCTTTTGAAGTGCTCGGATTTACTTCTAGCGATGGCCTTGTTCAGCATTTTTCTCGCTTCCTTATACCTCTGAAGGAGTTCATCGAAATCTGGACGGTTCCGGCTTCTCTGAGTTCTCCTTCTCGCTTTCAGACAGATCCTTCGGCATTCATCGATCTCGGCGTTCCACCAGAAGTTTGGTGAAAGCCTACGATTGCCGGCGCGCCGTGGCATGGATGCGTCACATGCCCGTTTCACTGATTCTTCTATTTCCTCTGCCCCTTCCCTGGCACCTCCTGCCGACCTCGCATCATGCAGGAATACTTCCTCGAACACCTCTGCGTCGAGTTTCTTAACGGCCCATCCTCTAGCCGTTCCGTACCTAGGATTCCTCTTTCCTATACCCTGGCCTACCTCGAAGATGATGGCTTGGTGATCGCTGTGCGTGTACAAATCGCTCACCCGCCACTGTAGGTCCTTGGCCACTGAATCGCTCACGTAAGTGATGTCGATCACAGACGATCTCCCACCCCTTTGGAAGGTGTTTTCGCCTCCAGTGTTGACTAACACTACGTTAAGTCGCGAGAATACTTCTAGAAGTATGCGCCCTCTTGCATTCGTTTGTCGACTGCCCCATTCGACAGCCCAAGCATTAAAATCACCCGCTAGTATTACCGGGTGATGGCGACTCGCGTCGGCGGCTAACCTTTCCAGCGTCGACTCGTAATCGTCTAGTGTCAGGCTTGGCGCCGCATAGCAGCTGTAGACGTGTATTCCGCCTACTTTTGCCCGCGTGAAGCCATTCTCTGGGCTTCTCATGGTATCTTCCATGGCTCGGCTCCCGCACGTCCATATCGCTGACGTGCCGCTGCTATCGTTTATCCAGACGCCGCTGTGCAGGTTTCTATACTGCTCGCAGACGATTGCGACGTCGATTTTCTCCTCATAGACTGTCTGTGCCAGCAGATCTTGTGCCGCTTGACAGTGGTTCAGGTTAATCTGCAAGAACCTTATCTTCGCTTGCTTTTTAGTGCCTCCTTGTACGCCGGACATCTACTACCTCCGGTCACGTGCCCACTATCCCTGCCCTCTACCTCCCTACAAATTAGGCATTTGGCAGCTTGGTCACACTCCTTTACTTTGTGACCCTCTTTTCCGCAGCCTCGGCACAGCCTTCCTCTATCCTGGCTGCTGCTGCAGTTTTTCGCTATGTGACCGAACTTCATGCATTTGAAGCACGGTTTAAGCGATAC
>CATLJY010000159.1:0-22565 GCA_949987705.1 Thereva unica
TTGTTAACAATCGAAGAATTTTATCTTTTTTTCATGTAAAGTTAGTTTTTATCGAATTTTTGGAAGATAACTACAAAAAGGAACGTATAAAAATCGAAAGCTTGTTCTGCGTGGCATCTCTATTAAAATACATTCAAGACCACTTCAAAAGACGTATTAAATTCGTAAATTTTGACAGAAAGTTTACATATTTTATCATCCGAAATAGAAATTAATGACATTGCTGACGAAGGTATCCGTGAATTCATTTTTGAGCAGGAAGCTGAAGAATTCGCTATTAAGTATCGTTCAAAAATATTACAAATAAAAAAAAAACGCCTACCTGAATTTTTGGATGAAGAAGTTTTAAAGAAAGGTGAATGTGAGATCCCCAAATGGTTACATTTATTTTGGAAAAAAGTTCTTTCTGGAGTACAGGGTAACGAAAATGACCGCATTAAAAGACTAGCCTCCAGTTTTTCTCAGGATTCGATTTACGCAGTTACAAGGGGTCATATAAAACCAAGCAAACAAATTATATTTGGAATAGCAATGAAGAGTCTGACGGGTAGTGAAACAGTGATCAACATGTTAAACAGGCTCGGATATAGCATTAGCTACTCAACTCTGGTCGAACTAGAAACTTCAGCAGCTTATTCCAGTGTTTCAAAAAAACAATTGTGTCCCTCAGGGATTTTTCCCACAAATTTATTACCTTCAGGTGTAGCTTGGGATAACTTCGACAGAAAAGTACAGTCTTGTGGAAAAAGAACAGCAGGCAAAGATACTTTGCACGATACTGTCGGTATTATGTATCAAAGTGTACCTACAAGAGCATTACAAATCCGTTTAATGCAAAGGACCCAAAATGATTATATCGAAAATGAAGATGATTTTTCAATGACCATCAGGAATAATTTGGGTCGAAGAAAGAGATCTTTTGAGTCAGACAACTTAGAAAATTTGCCATATGCTAAACAAATGCGTCCAATATTTTGGACAAGCAGTATTGAATCAAATATAGTTCCAGTGAATGCAAGAATTTCAAAAGAAATTAACTTTTTTTGGTTGTTATCACACAAACTTCAAATACCTAATACCCCCATGTGGTTTGGATATAACTCGAAAATATATGACGATCAAAGTGCTATTCAAAAGGTTGAATATTTATTGCAAATTAACAGTTCTCCCACGGACCCTGCTGTGGTCAGAGAGACTTTAAGAAGAACTCTTCAGATTGCATCAGAGTGTGGAAAAACATATTATAACGTTACGTATGATTTAGCCATGGCGAAAATTGCTTTCCGCATTCAAAGTGCAGAGAATGAATTTTCAAATCTATTTATTAATTTAGGTTCTTTTCACACAATGATGGCATACCATAGAGCCATAGGAAAGTTTATTAGAGGATGTGGCCTAGTGAATATGCTTATTGACAGCGAAATTTTGGCGAATGGTTCGGCAAATTCTTTTCTATTGGGTAAAAACTTTGAAAGATGCCGAAAATTCCATCCTCTAATGTCTCTCGCTCTGCAAATTTTGCACTTTGAAAGATTTATGCTAGATAATAATTTTACTGAATCAGATATCGAAGAATTGAAACCTCATCTTGCCCATATACTCGCTACAGATAATGTTTTGCCGCAAATGACCGAACAATTAAAAAATGTATATGCAAAATATAGTGAATATAAACAAGATACGCTGGAAGGAAAGCATGGCAAAACGCCTCATATATATTTGTTATATACAAAACTCATAGATTATTATTTACTATTAGAGTACAGTATTCGTACGGCAGATTTTGAGATTTTTAAATTTGTTTTAACAAAAATGGCCAACATTTTTTTCGCTCTTAATCACCAAAATTATTCTAGATATCTGTGTATTTACATGGATAAACTAAACAAAATAGAAGAAACTCATCCTGGATTATTAAATGATTGTCAAGACTGTTTCTTAGGTATTCGAAGAACTACGAATTCATTCAGTAGAATCCCCATCGATTTAACTCTTGAACAAACCATTAACGCTGACGCAGCTTCCAGAGCATCTGGCATAATAAATTTGACGAATTCTTTTGCAGCAAGGCAAAAGTGGTCTCAAACACATTCTTTGCGAACATCATCAACTACACACATGAAAGAGTTCTGTAATTTGAAAAAACGTGATGACATAGTTGCTGAATTGAAAAAATCGTCAATTCATAATTGGCTAGGTCATTTAACCTCTTTATTAGAACATATCAAAGAATGCACCAATCCTTTTTCTAGGGATTTACATGAAGACAATTTGTATAGCGTATCATCTGGACAAACAGTAAGCAACGATATTTATGAATTTTTATCTACAGTGGAGTCCGTTGGAGAAGAACAACGAGAAAAATTTGTTGAGGAGAGCTTTGCCGATACTGAAAGATTCGATAAAGCTATTACAAAAAATAAAATTATTAATTTTGATTTTAAAAATAAAAAAAAACTTAAAATTGCTGGGCAAGTTAAAGAGATAAAAATTCAAAGGGACGTTTTTGGAAGACTACTTTACGCGTCACTTGAGAATGATATCGATCTACAAAAGGCGCTAAGCTATCCTTTAGCTCCAATCTCTTTAGCTTTCTGCCACTTAGACGGATCTATTTGCAAAACTCAGAAATCAGTCATAATAGACCATTTAAAAGCGGAACAACCAGCAAATGTTGAAGTTCCACAAGCAGAAATTCATATAATAGATGGTTTTTATCTTCTGCACACTATGAAAAATGTTCCCTCCACTTACAGCAAAATTTCTGAATCAATTTTAAAAAAAATTTATATGAAAAAAAGGAGACACACCTAATATTTGATAAGTTCCGCTCACCCAGCCTTAAAGACTACGAGCACGAATTAAGAGGCGAGGAAGAAATTTACGTAGACGTGAAAGCATGCAACAAGCGCACAGCAGATTTTTCCAAGTTATTAAGAAGTTCTGCTTTTAAAAAAAAATTCGTGGAATTTTTAATCCAAGACTGGGACAATGACAAATATGCTGTGTTATTACAGAATAACAAAGTTTTACTGAATTATGACAACTGCTACGTTTACGAAGCCTTTAACGGTAAAGTTCTGAAAAGGGTTGATCACAATTTTACTTGTTTCCATGAAGAAGCGGACACAAAAATTGTGTTCCATATTTGCCAGTTAACCCAGAATTATCGTGTGCAAGTGCACTGCACCGATTCTGATATTGCAGTAATATTACTATCAAATTTCCAATTTAGAAAAGGTAACACAGAAATTGTAATTAATTCAAGCACCAGCAAAAAAAAATCGCTCTTAGATATAAATGCTATACAGAAAAAACTTGGAGATATGTTGTCGCGCAGTCTTGCCGTCTGTCACATCTTCACGGGCAATGACTATAACCCTTCCTTCTTTCGCAAGGGGAAAAAAAGACCTTTCAACATTTTGAAGCGTAATCCGCGATTCCAGGAAGCTTTTATCAATTTAATACAAATGAACCCTACACATATCAATAAGACTTCCGACGTATTTAAAATTATAGAAGAATTTGTATGTAGGATGTACTCGCTAAAAACTAAAGATGATGTTGACAGAGGTAGATTGGAGCTGTTTGAAAAATCGTTTAAAATGAAAAGTAACGATGAAAGGGTACTCAAAAAATCAATGAAATCTTTTGACGCAGCGACATTGCCACCAAGCAAAGAAGAAACATTGCAACAAATTAAAAGGACGATGTACATAAGTAGTATCTGGTGCAATGCACATTTGCGTGACCCGACTACCAGAGAACCGGAAGATTGCGGCTGGTCATTGATTGAGGGGAAATTTGAATATTACTGGTTCGATGGTCCAGCAAGTCCATTAATTTCTGACATTACATCACCAGAAAATATAGGTAAAAAAGCAATTTTTTATGATGATTATTAAATATCTGTAGGTACTTATAATGTATTTTTCAAATTTTTACAGCTGAATCAGGTGATAGTGAAGCCGATTCTGAAGAAGACTGTAGCAACTATGAGGATGAAGAATTGACAAGCGAAGATGAATTCGATGACGAATGAATTGAATGACAAATATATTTTTATATTTTATTATTTTAATGATAAACATTTTTTTCGGATCAATTCGGATCAGTTTAACCCTTATGTCTATAACCAGGTACCCGTGTACCCAAAACGCTAAAAAATTTAAAAATTTTAGAGTTTTGATGGATATTGCGCCTTAGTCTTCCGGATCTTCGTGATTTAGTTTAATTGCAATAAAAAAAGCTTTAAAAACAAACAAAAAAAACAAAAAGGAGAAATGTTGGCAACAATTTGAAAAACTTAACATATATACCACAACCAGGGTATATATTTTTATAATACTTTATAACAATAAATAATATCTAAATGATTGTTATATTAATTTTTAATGAAATTAGTACAGAGCTTGTGAAATAAAAATAAAAATTTCGAAAAAATAACAAATTTATTTACATTTATTATTATTTATTATTTGTGGCATTGCTTACAAAATGCTAGTGTGATACTATGCTCAGTACAAATCGGCTTATTACAATTATGACATGATTTACGTGTCTTTCTTCGAACTCTTATTGGCTGTTCATTACAAACTACGCAAACACCAACAAACATTTTTTCTTCCAGTGCTATCCCTTGAAGTAGATGGTTCATAAACATTACGTAAACTTTTGCCAATGACACTTCCAATTTCAATTTTAGTTGAAAAGTTGGCTTTGCCAACTCTTCGCTCAATTGCCGCAGAAAGAGTCGCCGTTGGTTCGTTTTTTTCGGTAACATTATTATTATTTTCAAAATATATAATATAAGATGCAAGGGCAGCAATGTCTAGCATATTATAAAACATTGTGAGCGGCCATCTACACGTGCGTCGATGAGTGGAGTAACGGTTGGTCATCTGGTCCATCAAATCGACACCGCCTTTGGATTTATTATAGTCTAAAATAATGACTGGCTTTTTCTTTGCATCCTCTGTTACATTCATATCCGAATGCATTGTTGACAAAAGCACAACAGCTTTATTTTTTTTATGAACATATGAGCAGAGTGCTAATCCAAACAAAGTTGAATATATTTCTCTTTTACTCGAAGGAAGGAAGGCTTTCGGAATATACGTTTTATTTTTTCGGGTGAGTCGCAATCGTCAGGGCTAGCGAGAGATAGTCTTGTTGGAGTGTTATGCCTCCTGGAACAAGTGAATCCCACTAACCAGCCGACAAAGGCTGTGACACCAACAGTACCATACTACCAGGTGAACAAGGAGGTGCACCGACCGCTAGATGAAGACTTCACCTAAGCGGAAATTTGGCACCCTATTATATTATTAACCGGTTAAGCGGGCAGGATGCCTTTATTAGGGCTACCTAAGAATACTAAGTGGCGAATACCAAGCCGGCTTCCGGAGAGAAAGGTCTTCATGAATTCTTAGAATCCTCATGTTTAGTTATTTTCCCCTCTTATTTCTGCACAGCTTGTCTGCAGTCTTCTTTTTAACTTGAAGACTTCCATCCTTGCTTGTGTGGTCTTTGTGATGTACTCCCGGTGGCTCTGGCTTCTTTCCTCAATTGCGGATCTTCAGTCCTGTCAAACCAGTCAATTCTAATATGTCAACCAGTCTAATATGTTAACCAGTCAACTGGATAAATTGCCGTTTAATACAAAACCGTTACTGAAACAGAGTCTCTACTCACACAGAATTCGCGCGATTCTTGTCGGACACAGTTTTTTTCATCGTTTTTATCAAAAAAACTTTCGATTAAAGGGCAAAAAAGACTTGCATGTATGGAGAGCAAAATGTCGTCAGAACGACAATTCCAGGAACCGCTCACTCCAAAAATTCGCCTCGCCGAAAGTTTTCGCAGAGAAAATTTTGTCGGACTCATCACAAAGAAGGGTCTCACAAAGTTTGGCACTTGCATGTATAAGTAAGAATTTCTTACGATGTCCTGAGCATTATATGTTCACCAAACTTTTAATTAATGTACTGTAATTTAAGATTTTAATCTTTGTACATGTCCCACGAATTAAAATAAATAAAAATAATAAAAACTATGCGCAGCTAAGTTGGCAGCTGAATAAACTCACCGCGTCAAGAAGGATTTGCATCTGAGAAATAAACCGAGTTATTTGTGGACGGACTCGGAAATTGTATTATCATGGTTAAATAGTTCCACGGCAGCGCTACCAACCTTTGTTGCTAACAGAATAGCATCTATTAAAGGTTACTCTATACCAGAACAATGGTGTCATGTCTCATCAAGGGACAATCCGGCAGACATAGTGTCAAGAGGTCTATCACCAGAACGCATGCAAAATTGTACACTGTGGTTTTATGGACCACTCTTTTTACATGGGAAGATGGAAATTTGGCCACCAGCGTTCAAACTACAAGAACCGATGACTAAGGTTAGCGTACCAACAGTATCGCTCACTAAAACCACACACAACGATGCATATTTCGACGTAAGCTGTATAAAACACAATAACTCTTTCCGGAAATTACAGCGAATAACAGCTTACACACTCCGATTCATCAATCGCTGCCAAGGGAACCCAAGAGATACGAGCGAAGGAAATGCATTAACTCCTAAGGAACTCGATGAAGCATTATATTTGATCATAAAATCCATGCAGAAGGAGGAGTTCATGTTGGACCTCAACCATTTAAAGCGCCATCAGGAGGTCAACAAAAATAGCACTTTGCAGTTTGCACCATTTCTAGATGCAAAGGGAGTAATACGCGTCGGCGGAAGACTAGAGGCGTCAGGATTATCATACGACGCAAAACATCCCATGCTGCTGCCTTACGGTCATCCGCTAACACGACTATTATTAACTGATCTTCATAAGGAAAATTCACACATTGGGCCACAAGGATTACTCGCCACCGTTAGGCAACATTTCTGGCCGATTAAAGGAAAGGCCCTTGCACGAGTTATAGTTCAACACTGCACCACATGTACGAGAGCCAATCCGAAACTATTTCATCAGTTGATGGGTAACATACCTGTGGATCGAGTGCAGCCCACCAGACCATTCATCAATGCCGGAGTAGACTTTTGCGGGCCAATTTCAATTCACTACAAGTTGAGGGGCAAAAGACCAACAAAAGCTTATATTGCAGTCTTTTGCTGCTTCTCTACCAAGGCAGTCCATTTCGAGATTGTCTCCGATCTAACGATCGACGCCTTCATTGCAGCACTTAAACGGTTCATCGGTAGGCGAGGACATGTTCAAAATCTCTACTGAGATAACGCAACCAACTTTGTTGGGGCGAGCAATCAACTAAGTGAGTTGAAGGATGTCATTTATTCGGCTAAAGACAGAGAAGCCATTACCAGCACCTGCAGCTCCAAATCCATCAATTTTCGTTTTATACCACCAAGAGCTCCTCACTTCGGCGGACTCTGGGAGGCGGCAGTCAAATCAGTAAAACATTTATTAGTACGATCCATGGCAAACGTATCAATGACGTATGAGGAATTAGAGACAGCAATGATTGAAATTGAAGCAGTGTTAAACTCACGGCCAATAACGCCACTATCTAATGATCCAAATGACCTCAGTGCTCTAACTCCTGGTCACTTTCTTATTGGGGAGCCCCTTACAGAAACTGTCGACCAAACTGGAAAGGAGTTACAAGGAAGTTTACAGAATAGGTGGAAAATGTTAACACACCTCAAGCAAAATTTCTGGAACAGGTGGTCACAAGAGTATCTGAGCGAACTGCAGCATCGTTATAAATGGAATACACGGCTCAATAACGTAAAAACCGGAACGTTAGTTATCTTAAAGGAAGACAACATGCCAATCATGAAGTGGCCACTGGGAAGAATTGTGAAGATTTATAAGGGGGAGGATGATTGTGTGCGCGTAGTAGATGTGAAAACCGCTTCAGGCATCTTTGAAAGAGCAATACACAGACTGGCCCCACTCTTAATGACAGAAGATGATGAAAAACGTGATGACGACCACGCCTTCGGATCAAGTCAACGAAACGAAGAGAACGAACCAGAAGAGACACCAAGTAAAAGGGTACGGCGAACAACATCACCGTCCATACTAACGCTTTTGGCAATATGCTTGATCCTACCAATCATTATGGCATCCAATATAGAAGTTAAACGTTTTAAGGAGCAGCATGGATTAAAGTTTGAAAACGTCGGCAAAGTTGGCTTAACATCAAGACAATGGGACATCATCGTATACTTTGCACCAACTTTGCAAAGAAATTAATCTAAAGCCAACATGTGAACAAATCATAGGGGAATTTCAACACATTCAGGAAGAATTTGAAGCAAGTGATGAATTGCTCAGTCTACAGCGTACGCCAAGTAGAATGAAACGAGGAGCAGTGAACTTTGTTGGAAATATGGCAAATGCATTATTTGGAGTATTGGACAACGACTATGCTGTAAAAATGTCAGAAACCATCGACAATATTCGAACTAATGAGGAGCATCTACTAGCACTAGTGAAGAATCAAACATCCATTATAGATTCGACAATTAACGTCATACGAAAGGACCAGTCAACAACAGAGGCAAGATTCAAGAACTTGGAAAACCAATATCAGCAACTCCTCAATACCGTCCATCCCGACACAGGAGAGACCTATGCATTAAAAATGCAAAACTTAGTGACGTCACTTGCTATACAAATGACGCTACTTACAACGAATTTGCGTCATGTCCATTCGTTGATCCTGGACATTTTGGCAGACACGCATCATGGAAGACTGAGCCCTCAGATCATATCACCTCGCCAACTGAAGGAGGAGCTTCTGACCATTCGAAGCCACTTGCCACCATCATACAGCCTTCCGACCGATGGCCATAGCATGAGCAGCTTATACCATCTCATCACAGTAGCTGGTTGCAAGACTGACAAATACGTCATTTTTCATCTCAAAATACCGTTACTAAATGCTGATGATTTCGACTTATTTAAGATAACCCCAATCCCCACCGTAGTAAATAACACCTTTGTGGCTATTCGGACAACTTCAAGGTACCTTGCCATCAACACACTTAGAGACATGTACTGTCCGATGTCAGAAGTCGAGCTAAATCTTTGCTTAGCTATGAGCGACAGACGCATATGCCGACTTCAACAACCACTCTACCATCGAGGTGCTGAAATAGGCATCTGTGAAGTGTATCTCCTTAACGAGATGCCCACGTTCTCACAATGCCCAGTAGAAATACTACACCAACAACCAATTTGGATTCAACTTGATCATCCCAATGAATGGATATTTGCAATGAAGGAACCAACAGTAACCAATATCGTGTGCAATGGAGAGCCATCCACCATCACGCTCGAAGGAATCGGTCAACTGAAATTGGAACCAGAATGTATTCTGAAGCAGAAGTTGGCGACTGTTCAAGGGCACCACAATAACTTCAACAGCACTGCGACAGGTCATATCCGATACTCTAGTACTAGACAAAAGTACCACGGGAAGGGAATTCTGATGCCATCTTCAAGATACAAGAAGAAACTCTTGAAGAAATACAGCAGCAGCTTGCGCAACAAAATCTAGAGCTGCCTAAGAAAATCGAAGCCCACAATAATCACCACAGCATCACCAGCTACCTCAGCATTACATTAGTAGCAGTCTTAATAATAGGAATTTTGGTGCGATATGGGTACATCAGATGCAGACGACCTAAGCGGCCTCAACCTAAACCCCGGACGCATGTTGGAGTAAGCGAAGGATTAGACTTTACCGTTGTTGTATAATTGAACATCGTTCAAGGCGGGCAGTATGTTTGTACTCATAGTACAAATTTAGTATATCATAAAAATCAATCAATTTAATATATATCACATAAATTTTCATATAGTACAAATTTAATAACCCAAAAACAAAAAAACTTTTTTTGTCATCATAATTTTTCCCATTCAAAAGTAAAAACATTTATTATCTTTAAATTTTCATTTTTCGGCATGTAAGCATGTTGACCAGCAACATTAGAATTTCTGATAAAACATCAAGATAGATGTAATCTGATCCGTCCGGCCATGAGAAAATATGCGAAGCGGCTAGATAACGCGTTATTTCCATAGGGAATCGGCAGATGCTCAGAAATTCTAATGTCAGCGTTTATAAGCACAACATAAACCGGGATCGAAGTTTCACTCCAGCTTTTTCTTCGGGAGCGAAAATCCAAGTTCTGGATTTTTACTCCCGGTTTATAAGCGGTGTCTCACTCTGGATCGAAACTTCCATCCGGAGGGAAACTCCGCTTATAAACGTAGTAAATGTTGCACAAAATGCATAGAACATTCTTTTAGCAAAGTAAGCAGTTTTGTGTATATAAAAGAAATTAATGGATAATTAAATAGAACAGTTATTAAAAGACTTCAAGCGTTTAATTTCTAATTGTCCTGTGTTTGGGTGTTTTGCTCAAGCACAAACTTTACAAATCAACAAAGCAATCGTTGTCAAGGTGAATCACTTTGTCAACATTTTCAAATAACTTTGTCTAGGTGAAACACCTTGATAATTTAAAAGGAAACTTTTGGACAACCAGTCCACCGGGAAGTAAAAGAACTTCTCGTACTAAACATCTATTGTATAGTAGTAATCATAGCTCGAAAATAGCAAAAGGATGTAGTTAAGGGTGTAGTCTGGAGGATGCATGAGAAGGAGGCAGTTAACCTCGCGTTCGATCTCTTGGATGTTGTATCGGTTAATACAGGTGAACATGACGGTGCGTACCGTCTGCTAAGTGAAGACCCAACCTAAGCAGAACTTCGGTACCCTATTATTAACCAGTTAAGCCGGCGGGGTACCTTATTAGCGCAAGCTTAATATTTTAGGTTGGAAAATGTCAAAAAGATATTTCGGATATACTTGTGGAATAATGCCCTATATATTTAGCTACATTTTCTTAAAATATCTTGTGCTCGAATGCGCATCAAGAGCGCTGCCTGTCCACAGCATTAGGTCATCTTAAGTCAGTATCCTACCGGATTTTACAATTTTCTTTCATAGCAAAAACCTGGATGATTTTAAATTAAATACACTGTATGTGTACGCACCAAACGTGCGAAGAATTTATGCAGGTTCAGCACAAATAATTTTTTACTGAACCACGCTTATTTTAAAATTGTGTTTACTTATTTGAATAAGAAGATAATATATAAATTGTTTTTTAATAACAAAACATAAATAAACTTTTAGATAAAATGGGAGAACGAGAAATGTTTATTGAACATGCAACAGATTTTTGGGGAAGCATGCTAGCTCAGCAAAATGCATTTAACCAAAGAATGATGGATTTCCAATTCGAGTAAGTCCTACGCCAGTATATTAAGACCACTTTTGGGAAAAACACCATACCCTGTAACAGCTTTAATAATTCTTTCAAGGCAATTAGCGTTATTGTTGAACGCTAGAAGAAAGAAGATATCACGAGCAACGCGACGATGTGGTAAATGGTGGAACGATGTGGTTGCAAGAGATTACTCAGATCGAGAAATGATACAGCACCTAAGAATGCGAAAAAATGCGTTTCTCTATATAGTCAATATATTGGAAATTGAGCTTGCCTTCATGCCATGCCTGGATGTGGCAAGAATAGTTGCCATTGCTATTTTTAAATTGGCTAGTTGCGCCGAATATCGAATTGCGTTTGGCGTGCACCAGAGCACGTGTTTATAGATTTTGCAAATCTATAAATAAGAGAATGTTGCGAGAACAAATTTCGCTTCCCGCACATGTTGAGGAGCTTCAAGAAGTGATTGATGGGTTTAAACTGAAATGCAGTATGAGCCCCATCATTGGCGCGATTGATGGGACTCACATCCCTATATCAGATCTCAAGGGAGGATATCGCGTCTTCGTGAACCGGAAGGGCTGGCCTTCACTCATATTGCAAGTAGTTGTGGACTCATCATTGCTTTTTCGAGATATTGCAATTAAGTACCCCGGATCTTGCCATGATGCAACAACGTTGAAAGACTTAAGAATTTATTCCATTTCTAACAGCAAGTTACCAGCATATGAGGAAATTATGGATGGAGTGCCCATTCGCCCATTTATGATAGGAGAAGCAACCTGCTCATTATTGCCATGGCTCATAAAGGGATTCATCGCACAAAAAATCCCAGACGAAGAATCCTTTAACGCGTATTTAAATTCAGGCCGCGTTGTAGCTGAGCTGGCAATAGGGCGCTTAAAAGGCCGGTGGCGAATTCTATGTTAAAAACTAGATATTTACCACGACTTCGTGCCTGAAATGGTATCAACGTGTTGTATTCTTCATTATCTGATTGAAGGGAATAATGAGCAATTTTTACCAAGCTGGCTTGGAGAAATTGAAAATATGGATGCGGTACTGCAGCAACCTGCACACCATGCGACAACATCGCGTGATGCTTCAGCTTGAGCAATTAGGGAACATTTGAAGAATGAGCTGGAAGAAAACCACCCTCGCAGAAGAATTTTTTTTTTAAATTTAATAGAATATATATGTAGGTGTAGAATTGATTCTAATGCCAATAACCTTTACAGGAATAAAACCTATTTACGTTCCCTGTTTGGAAGAAGTTTACTGAGTTATGTTTGTTGAGTTTTTGTTGCTGTTTTGATGGTTCAAGAGTTATAATTTGAAGAATTTGAGTTTAATGTAATGATATAAAACTCGCGGTTTTAATGTTAGCCGTTTGCCCCCCAAAGTCCACAGTCTTACATGCCAAATAAGGTGCGGTGGCTGTACCATAAGTGACTGTCAGTAGTCGATAACATTGAATAGGTTGAGATGTGTTGCAACGCCACAAAATTCGTTGTAGGTTCCTATCAGCTGGATTAACTAAGATTTGCCGATACATTTTTTCGATATCAGCTGAAAATACAATAGGATAACGTCGCCATTTCATCAGTACTGACATCACGTCATTCAAGACCTTGGGCCCAATATGGATCAGATCGTTCAACGAAAAACCTGAGGATGTTTTTTGTGACCCATTGAAGACTACGCGGAGTTTTGTAGTGGTGCTACTCAGCTTGACCACCGCATGATGTGGTATATAGTAAGTCTTGCCATTTGAAATTGCTTCATAACTTACAAACTCCATGTGATTCAATCTTAAATACTCATCCATGAAGTGAGAGTATGAGGTATGAAGTTCCGTATCTTTCTTAAATCTTCGCTCCATGCGTAAAAGTGCATTGACAGCCGCTTCTCTAGATTCTCCCAACATGCAATCAGCTGTTTTCATCGGTAGACGTTCAATGTATCGACTATCGACCTGTACTATCTCGGCAGTGTGTAGAACGATATAAATCTTCGCAATCGGCTTCGTCGGTCGTTAATAACGATGTGGCAGGAGGTTCTTCAGTTTCCCAGAACTTTTGTAAAAGTGTATTTAATTCAACTAATGAAGTGTGAAAACTTAGTGTAATTGATGATTGAGCTGGCGAACTATCGATTGGTCCAGATAATATCCAACCTAGAGTGGTTGCTTGTACCAGTGGGGAACCTTGTGGACCATGTTTGATGTGGCCTAGTAGAACTTATTTATTTATAATTTTCTTTTTTTTTAGTTTGTTTATTCTTAATTTACTTTTCTGTTTTAATTTCATTCTGTGTTAGATTTGTGTATTTGAGAGAAGTGCGACGTGCGGGTATATTTCTTCATATGTTGTTGTTTATTTGTGGTGGTTCTTGCATTTCAAGATGTTCTCCTTTATATTATTTGTTAATTGCCATATTTGTCGTGCCTTTTCCCAACACTCCTTGATTCTTGAGTGTGAATACTTGTAATGCATTCGTATTCCAGCTGCAATAACAAGGTAGGAACACTACTTAGAATTTTCAGTTCTAGGTCTAGTGGTTTTAAAATTTGTTCCTTCAATGCCCGTAGTCTTAAAAACAAAATTGATGAATTTGGGGAAATGTTTCTCAATGTAGGAATTCATGCATGCATTGCTGGTATGCGAAACTTGGTTGAATGCTTCAGTTCCATTCTCTTTAATATCCCTTGATGGTTATCAGGTGTTTCGCAACGATCGTCGGGATCGTATTGGTGGAGGAGTTGCTATATACATCAAAGATTTCCTCAATGCTAAAATTGTCTGTCACTCCAAAACGTCCGTGATTGAATTCGTGGGCGTGTCCTGCAACTCGGAGAAAATTCTTCTCATATCTGTCTATTGTCCACCTGGTTTGTTTAATACGGATAATTTCTTCGAGCTGGAACAAGCGATAGATAACTCCTCGCGGAAATACAGTAATCTCTTAGTTGGTGGAGATTTTAATGTGAATCTTCTAAAGTCGTGTGGCCAACAGCAGCAATTTCTATACACAATGCACCGTCTTGGTTTAAATTCAATTAATGCTCTGCCTACCTATTTTAAAGCAACACATCCATCACAACTTGATCTGCTACTCACCAGTGACAGTCGCCTAATTGTCTTTCAGAACCAAATTTCCGCTCCGAGTTTCCTAGACCATGATCTATTATATGTCTGTTGCAATATTCGAGTTGGATCTCAACCTGCTAAAACAATTACTTACCTTGACTTTACTAACACTGATCGTCGTAGTCTAGGTGAATGTTGTAAGGGGTTACCCTGGGAAAACATTTTCACATTTACTGACGTTAATGATAAGACTAAGTTTTTTGAGGGGCTTATGTAGTCCTTGTTTGATGAGTATGTTCCTATTCGAACAAAAACCATTACTGAAAAATCCAAGCCTTGGTTCAGTCCTGAAATTAAGTCCTTAATTATTGAGTGGGAGTATCTCTATAAAAAATTCGTAAAACTAAAAACCGAAAGTGCCAAAAACTCTTATAAACAGTCAATTGAAGATCACTACATAAAACTTTCTGCTAAATATCCGCAAATATATCGAAGAGTTTGTAAAGTAATAACTGCTGAGTTTAAAACCAACGTAATTGGTTATTTAAGAAATAATATGGACGACGGTGATGCTGATATTTTCGGACGATTAAAAGTCGGTACAGACAGGGCAAGATATCACTGGACGTGCTACAGCACATTTGAAAAATGATGACGTATAATAAACTTCTTTTACGGATACAGTGCAGACATCTGTCGGTAAGTCCTATTTCTAGGTACTTTTCAAAAATACGTTGTTGGTACAACTGAATATCGCGAAATTCTTTGGGGATTCCCCGCTTTTGTTTTCTATTGACAAGGTATGCTGGTCATATTTATGGAGATATTAGGGGTATTCATGTTACGTTTCGTAGTCTTCGTAGTGTAACGGCCGCCTGCCTAAATTACATATTCATAAATATCCCAGGAAAAAAGAGAAAAATAGAAATGGCAACCCCCTGGCAGACCTTTTCGGTTTCCTCAAAAAGACAAATTGTTATTAACTGGCCACCACGCATAAATGAATTAGAAAAATGCACCAATACCATGCCAAAAAAAAATCAGTACCGGTGGACGAAATTGGCTCCGACGGCACTGAAGCGACGAAAAAGGGAGAAATTCGCCTGGAATGCAGGCTAACGGCGTGATTTTGTTAATGTGTGCAGTCCCGCTTATGAGGGATCGCCTGATCGGGCGTTTTTTTTTTTATGGTCGGGAAGGAGAACTTCCGATGAAAAACCGGCAACGGTCAAGTAGTTACTCTCTGCGATTCGAATAAGAAACAACGTATATGAAAAGTAAAGATTAAAAAGTGGGACAAGGGATTGAACGTGAAAAGTGAGTCAAAAGGGGTGAAAAAGCAAGAAAAACCTGAAGAGTTAGAGGCCCGAAAGGGATTTTGAATGATCACGGGAAATAATTAGAGGTTTCTGGCTTAAATACAGGTAACAGGTGTGACTGGGTTATAATCATGGATCTCGACACGCGTTGATATGTAGAACCTGAAGAAAATTTTGTTTTATTTTTGAGAATTAAATACAGAAAATCAAGAGTAAAGTAAGCGCCCACTAGAAAGGGCAACGGAATTTCGCGCATGTTTGCGGTTATATATAAATATTTAAAAGTTCAGTGTATTCCTATTTAATCCCACAAGAATAATTAACATCTACATAGGTAGTAATAACGGGATTTGATTAGGCGTGCATTACCGCAGCGTGTCAAGACATCGTTGTGACTTTTTCTTCGAGATATAGGATATATAGCGCGAATGTTCGTCCACCAAAAGGTTCCTTTTTTTTGCGAGTAAAATAGTGGATTAGTAATTTTTCTTTTGTTAACCCTTTCGCGGACATTAAAAAAATAATGTGGACGGTAGAAAACGCACTTTTTTTCTCTTAAAAAAATAATAATATTTGATATTCTGACAACTTTCATTGTCATAAGATATGATAAGAAATGTCCTAGAATATTTTTTAGGCGACAAAAAGTGGTAGGTAATCGCAGTCATTTCATTAGTTGAACACTTTCAACATTTAAATGTGTTATGACGGCAAAAGAAGTCATGTCGGGAATTGCAGTCTTTTATCTGGGGTAATTGAAATCTGTTGCAGTAGAAAATGACTGGATTAACCGTACCTTAATATTTTGAGTAATCGCTGAAAAATAAATTACTTGTAAGTTCTTAAAATAAAACTCGCCTTTTGTTTTAAATAAATGGCTATATTTCTTAGAAATTCATGTTAACAGAAATAAAAATTTTACAAAACAAACAAACAAAACAAATTCACATTACATTCAAAAGTTACGATTGGCGTATTATTTTTGCTTGTGATATGGTTCGAAGCACCCTTGACACATATGTAGGTGGCTTGTCTAATCAAGTTTTGCATCGATATGACGTTTCTTTTCTAATTTTTTGGGCAGAACAAACTCTGCAACGTTGAAAATATGACTTCCGTGAGAAGCCAGCAGGAACCGGTATTTTTTCCAAAAAATGTTGATTGATAGTTGTTGCACTAGCAGATGTTGAAGCTGTTGCTTTTCGCGGGCGTCCTAGCGAAGGAAGTACCGAGACCAAATCCCTTCCGTTTGATAGGTTGGATGGTAGGTTTATTAGAGATGTAATAAGATCATCTCTAAATTGCAGGAATGTTACTTTAGGATGAAACTTTTTATATAAGTAGTAGGAATTCCATGTGCAAATGTCAAGTAGATGAAAAAGGACTTTTTTATGCCAACGAATTGTCTTTCGTGGCGATGAATAATACGATATCATTTGATCGCTGCGGTCAATTCCCGACATGTTGTCATTATAATCAGAGATAATATTAGGTTTGAAAACCGTTTTACCATATCTGTTTGCAACCTCAACCATTTCTGGGTGATGAGCAGTTGATATTGTGAGTACATCTCTTTTATCTTTCCATTTTGACACATATACTTGTCTCTTCCTCTTCCAGACATGTTCCCCCTTCTTCAAGCTAGCACTCGTAATTTCCTTGGGATTGTTTTTCCTGTTCGCTCGAAGCGTACCTGTGGTGTGTGTCCTACAGTTTAGAAGTTCCTCCGATAAGCTCACGCTGTTATAAAAGTTGTCCATGAATAGGTGGTGGCCTTTATTCAGATATGGTTTCATCAACCTTAGAACAATTGCATCAGTTTTACCAGATTTTTCAATATTATCTTCTTTGCCTTGGTATATTTCAATATTAAGTACATAACCATCGCTTGCAGTTAACTCATACAGCTTTATTCCAAATTTGGATTTCTTAGATATTTCTTTTAGATATTGTTTAAAAGTAAGCCTTCCTTTAAATAGAAGTAGAGATTCATCTAAAGAGAGGTTTTTGTATGGCAAAAAAGCAGTTTGAATATTTTTTAAAACTGCTTCGACCATCGGACGAATTTTGTGCAATTTTTTAGCGTTTTTCTGTTCTTCATGGGGAGAAGTGTAGTATGTGTTTAGACATCTCAGCATCTGTTCAAATCTTCGGCCCATCATGACGTACGAGACGGATGATTTGAAAATAAAAGGCGAAGTGAAGGAAAGTGCATCTGACCCTGCAGCAAACACAAACCCAAAAACCTTAACATTTCTTTTTCGTCCGTTTCGGTGAAATTCAGCATTCTACTTCCTGGAGTTTTTGGTCTATTCGCTTCACACAAATTTTTGCCGTAGGCATTTGTGCAATCAACAAGCATTTTGACGATGTCTATAGTGAACAATTTTTCAGATATGTCTCGTGGACTGCATTCCTTATTAATATCTTTTTTCACACCACTTTCTGCGTCATCAAAAGCAAAGTTATCACGTACATCGCTATGCCAGCTATCTGTTTCTCCTTCATCTAGATAATCGCTTCCAGGTTCCTAATTTTCAGTTTCAGGCTCTCAATTTTCCGCTTCGTGTTCACGTTGTACTTCAACATGGTATTCGTAATTAAAATTAAGGTCGTCATCGGAATCGAGATCATCCTCTTCAGGTTTGTACTCCGGGTCTCCACCAAATTCACCATCATCGCTGAATGGGTCTGTTTCGGACTCAGTTTCTGATTCATCTGATAAATCGTGATAGCTGTCGTCTTCATTCGCTTCATCGAAAAGTTGTATTTTATCCAGTTTTTTCTGATAGGGATCCATTTTTTCTAAAATATGTAAGTTCCAAAAATTTAACAAAACTAATGCCCGAACAACAAAACCATTTACCAATTATTAGACGATCTGCGCAGGATAACACTTTTTTATGGCATAATTTATCCAAAGATCTACACTGAATGACACTTGTTCACAGACTAAGCAAAACTGCATATAAAAAAGACGGGAATTGCCGCATTTTCCATTCATGAACAAACAAGTTTCAAATTGTCGATACTTGACTATTCATTACCTAAAATACTTTCGCAGGGTCATTTTTAGGGAATGTTTGATTCTTTCTGGAACATATAATTTGTATCATCATATACTCGATTGCTGACTGTGATTGCAGGCTTTTTCATAAAGCGTATTAGAAAAAAGGACGGTTATAGCCGTCATTTCCCATTGTATAAGCAATTATGCGACGGCTATTGTCGTCATTTCCGCGAAAGGGTTAAGTAATAAATAGTGGAAATCTATATTCCCTTTAATCATAATTACAAAAAAAAAAAAAAAATCCCGTCATCACGCACACTACCAAAAAGGAAAAATCGCTTTGATCTTTTTACAAGTAATTCAATGATAACGGAGTGGAGCGGTAATTGTGGAATTTAGGAGATAGAACTAAAGGAAAAATTAAGATGTTGGTCAAAAGAAAAGCTCAAAATTTTCGTTAATTTATCCTCTACACGGGAAAAATACATTCATTCACCTTAATGACGTGACAACGTCTATTAAATCGGTTTAAGATAGGACGCGCGTGTGAAAATGTCCCGCAAACAAAAAAAAATTTGCTTCGAAATATATAATTTATTAATTGAGAAAATAATACAAAACGTAATAACAGACGTTGTCACGTTCAAATTAATAGACGTTGTCACGTTAAAATACGGACGTGATACTTCACATCCAAGACCATTAATTTTTTCTTTTCGAATATTTGATCATTTTTTTGTCATCTGAAGAAATAACATAAGTTTGTTTTCGCGTGTTGGTGTGAGCATATTCTTGCTTCGCGATTGATGGTGGCTTGGGAAAGTTGCATTGAAGTGGGTTGTCGAAATGGAAAATATGGAATTTTTAGTTTTTTTTTGTTCTTTTATATAAGAAAAAAAGGGCACTCTCGCCCAACCACGGCCTGACAAGTTAGATGATTGTAGGAGTGAAGGCCAGTAAACGGTTATGTAATTGATATAGAATATAATACATATATTAATATAATACAAATAATAATCGATATGAAATTGGTATATAATGGATATGTAATTGATAAAGAATATAATACATATAATTAATATAATACATATAATTGATATGGAATTGGTATAATGGAAATGTAATTGATATATAATATAATACATACAATTAATATAAGACATATAATTGATATGAAATTGGTATATAATGGATATGTAATTGATATATATATGTATATATATATATATATATATATATATATATATATATATATATATATATATATATATATATATATACAATGGATATATAATATAATTGAAATTTATCATAATTAAATTTCGAATTGATAATAAAATGATAAATAAGAAAAATTACAAATAATTTTTTTTTAAATCATCCGCATGATGACTAACTAATAAGGCACTATAGCCGAAGGTACTATTCTGAGGATGAACTAAAAATCAAGAATAATTAATTCATTAAGAATGATAATACATTGAGATAATTTAAAGAATAAATAATAAATTTAACTAATTAATTCTTTAGAAATTTTAAAGATAATACTTTGAGATAATTTAAAGGATAAATTATAAATTTAAATAAATAATACATTGAGATAATTTAAAGAATAAATTATAAATTTAAATAATTAATTCATGGAGAGAAATTTTAAAGATAATACCTACTTTGAGATAATTTAAAGGATAAATAATAAATTTAACTAAGTAATTCTTTGAGAGAAATTTTAAAGATAATACTTTGAGATGATTTAAAGGTTAATTAATAAATTTAACTAATTAATTCTTTGAGAGAAATTTTAAAGATAATATATTGGGATAATTTAAAGGATAAATTATAAATTTAATTAATTAATACATTGAGATAATTTAAAGGTTAAGCGGTTAAGATGTTTAGGGGTCTGTTCAAGATTTATAGCAACTTTTAGCAGCTATTGTCATGCTTTTCCTGTTCAAAACAGCAAAAAAGCTGCTAACGAAGCTGCTATTTTTGTGTTCAAGATTCGAGAAAAGCTGCTAATGTAGCTGCTTTTTGTTGCTCGCAGTTTCGACTGCAAGCAAGAAAGCAGCTACGTAAATCATACATGTGTGTGTAAATGTCATTGGTCGTTTTCCCAAAATGACTGACTTGAGTGAGGTTTTGTTGACATTAATACATATTAAATAATAAATTGAGGGATTGCAACTGCACGGCCTGGCTTTTTTCTAATTGTAGGGAGAGGAATAGTTCATTGCAAGAATTACTCATACACATCCATTAACACAAAGCTATGCTAGCAGCTTTTTTGCGTTGAAGATATCATAGCAGCTTTTTCTTGCTTTGCTGTAATTTGACATTTTAAAAATTCTGCTACTAAAGCTGCTATAGCAGAAATCTTGAACAGACCCTAGATAAGTACCCTCCCAATGAGGCCCCCTGGAACATGGAACCTCCTCACGGGGTAAGTGCTTACCATTAAGTCCCGATTAGCATGTGGCTTTCCGCAACGGTGACCGGCGCTTGTTGCCCAACTCCTTTTTTTTCTTTTTTTTAATCGATCCCCTCTCGTTGATCTAGGTAGGCTTTTTCATCAGCTGCTGACTCTCCTTTACGTTCAGATACAGGCACGAGTTTTTTTTCGTATACTGTCACTCTTCGGCATCCCTGTACCGCGAACCCCACCCCATCCGTCGAGTAAGTTAGCACTCCGCACGTCGTGCCGACCATCGTTGCCGCGGATGCCTAACGATTCAGGCATTACTCCAAGGCGGTCAAGCCATCCCAACCACCTTCTTGTCTGCCCCCTTCCTCGAATTTGTTTTGTAATGAGAGTCCTTCGCATCTTTCTCTGAGATGTGTTTAAATTTATTTTATTTCGTGCTAAGACACCCCTACCTCTGACAGTTACAGTAGCTTTCGTAGTTTCGTAGTTCGTAGTTCATTTTCATAGATTTGGAAAGTACGAAGCTTCTTTGCAACTACGAAGCTGAAAAGCGTCTCAATTTCACTTCGTAGTTTCGTGGTTTGTGTTTTTGACAGCTATCAGCTGTGTTCATTACGATTCGGGTGATAGACCAGTGCAGATAATTTTTGAGAAAAAAAAAATTCTTAGCAGATTATGGAAGGTGGGAAAATTTAGGATAAATGCTACTTAAACAAGGAAAAATCGAGAGCACCACAGCAGATGACCAGAAAGGAGGCGGGGGAGCCAAAATGTGAGTTTTAGGGGTTTAAACGTGTTTTTTTTGCGATTTCTGAGAAAAGTAGACCTCCTATCGAAAAACGTTAAATGTAAACGTTGTAGATAATTAAAAGATCTAGAGCTTTTGTTCAAACCATTTTTCGACATAACCTCAAAAAATGGAGAAAAACGTCAAAAACCGAGTTTTTCGTTTATCATTTTTATCTTTCACAAAAATGATCCAATTTTAATGAAATTTGAGGAAAATTTAGATTTTCATGTTTCGAAAAGGCCCAATTTTTTTCAAAGCGATTGGTTGCGTAGTTTTGTTTTTATGACCTTAATTTAAAAAAGGCCCCATTTTCAATCAAAAAAGTTGGCGAACGAATTTTTGATTTTGAAAATTTTGAAGACGGGTTTTTTTTTCGTTGAATCCTCTACTTTAAGGTGGTGTAAAAAAATGATAGTGTCACAATAGAAAAACATCGAGAAAAATTCGAAAAACCAAAAACATCCTTTTTCAAATAACGATTTTTCCGTAAACTTCGCTAATTCTTTATCTCTCTTTGACATAAAGCTTTAAGAGTGCGCAAAACTGTTAATTTAATGTAATATATTATAAGGGAACTTCAGGTAACAGTTTCAGATGTGAAAAAATTGTTTAAACAATTATTTCACCCAAGAAAGCAAGGAAA
>CATLJY010000160.1:5000-23754 GCA_949987705.1 Thereva unica
TCGAGTCGACGAGAGCTCTGAAGTACCTCGGAGTAATGCTTGATAACAAGCTGTCCTTCGGGGTACATGTACTGCGAGCTGCGGACAGGGCGGCAGCGTTAGTAGCGTCTCTTAGCAGGATCATGGCCAACGTTCATGGCCCCAGACCCTGCATGCGACGTCTACTAATGCGAACAACGGAGTCGATCCTGCTCTACGGATCGGAGGTATGGGCAGACGCGCTGCGGTACGAAAAACACCGCAAGCGCATAGCCGCAGTACAACGACGGGGAGCTCTTCGTGTCGCGTGCTCCTACCGCACGGTCTCCGAGCCCGCAGTGCTGGTGGTCGCCGGAGTCATTCCGATCGACCTGCTAGCCCAGGAGAGACAGTCCGTCCATCGAGATAGGAGCAGTTTGGGGAAACGCGAAGCTGCGAGGGTCGCCAGGGCCCACACCATGGAGGTCTGGCAAACGCGCTGGGAGGGTGATTCCAGGGGCAGGTGGACATTCCGCCTGATCGGCCAGCTGAACACCTGGGTGGACCGGGAGTTCGGCGAGGTCGACTACTACCTTACCCAATTTTTAACAGGGCACGGTCTTTTCCGTGCGTACCTGAAGAAAATGGGTAAGGTCGCGGAACCCGCGTGCCCCTACGGGGACTCCGCTTCGGACGACGCCTACCACACATTCTTCGAATGTATTAGGTGGCATGTCGAACGAAGCGCGTTGGAAGGAGTACTCGGAAACATGAACCCCGACACAATTGTTGGGATAATGCTCCGAGGCCCCGAGGAATGGTTGAGGGTGGCGCGGTTTGTCCAGACCATCCTGAAGACAAAGAAAACGGAGACGGAAGTCCGCTGATCTGTCTCCACGGAGCCCTGGCTTCTTCTCGCCAAGGATCGGAGGGGACCCGGTAAGGGTCACGTTGGTGACGCCCACCCGAAGTAATGCCTCGCGGCGGTGCCGGGTGGGGGAATCGTCACAGAAAGGGTGGGTGAGTTTAGTCAGTAGGAATCTGACACTACCGTCTGAGTGCGGATCCTCAACGGTGTCTATGTAAGATTCTCACCATCCCTCGAGAAAAAAAAAAAAAAAAAAAAAAAAAAAAATTATTATTATTATTATTATTATTAGGGTGAGATGACGATGACCTCCACGTATGCGTGACAATTCCATCACGCTGGTTCACCCTGGGCAATGCGTATCAAACGTAGCAGACAGTCGTCCTCCCAACCCTGCGTCCTCCTCCCTTAATCCTTGCCCCCATCCCTAATCCCCTGGGTCGGATCAAGGTGTAACACGAACCGTGCCGATGATCAGCCTGGCTGAGGACCCAGATTATAAAAATAGCTCAGTCGTGAACGGTGTGCTCCGGATACCTGGCGACCTCCGGTTCTAACTAGCCTTACCCGGGTAATGCGGATCTCTGCCCGGGTGGACCTCATTTCTCCGCCACTCGTGGGAATAAGTATGGAAGAAGGTAAAAATAAAAAAACAACGGCGTTAACGGAAGAAGAAGCTGCCAAACAGGAGGCCGAACAAATTAGAGCAGCTGAGCTAGCTGCGCTAGCTCGTTTTGAGAGACGGGCGAGGGTGGCCAGGTCACCGCCGTCACGGCGGGAGGGCACCACCCAGCCTCTCCTGGAGGTGGAGGAGGCAAATGACCCGGACGCGGAGGACCGGGTTGGCGCTGAAGCGGCGGCCGCGATATCGGTGGCGCCAACTGGCCCAGCAGAGCCTTTGGCAACGGAGGAGGAGCGTGGATCCAACCCGTACGCTGAAGGCGTGAGGCGGCTGGAAGCAACCACAAAGAAGGTCGGCGACCGGCTCGAGGCCATGAAGGCTCTGCTCTCTGGGATGGTGACGTCAACCCAGAAGCAGAAGAACGTCAACAACGAAATTAAGCAGGGGCTGCCGAAGCTCCAACATCTTGTCGACATGGCGGCCTTGGATATGCAGGAAGTTCTTAAAATAAAAGAAATCTTGGCCAGAGCCCCTGAACAGGCCCTACCAACAGACGCCGGCGGGAGCAAGCGGAAGGCAACAAGCTCCCCGAAAGTCGAGGTGGTGAGGACCTCAAAGAAGCCGCGAGCCGTCGCTCAGCCCACTGCCGCCGCCCAGCCCGCGACCGCCTCACAGCCGGTGACAGTCGCTCAGCCCACAACTGAGGCCCAGTGGTCAGAGGTCGTGGGGAAAAAGAAAAAGAGGAAGGAGAAAGCGGAAAAAGCTGTCCAGAAGCCCGAGGACGCCGAAAAACCGAAGAGGCGCAGAAAACAAAAACGGAAAGGAGGGAAGAAAAGGAAAAAACCTGACGCGGTGCTCCTGACCCCCTCTGAAGGCTCCACCTACTCGGAAGTCGTAAAGGCTATCCGAGATAAGGTCGAGCCGTCCAAACTCGGGGTCGAGGTGAGGGCGGTCCGGCAGACTAGAGCCGGGGGAGTGCTGCTGGAGCTGGGACGGCACTGCCGAAAATAAGGCGATACTGGCAAGCGCCCTAAGATCGGCGGTGGGCGGCACAAGCACCATCAGGGAGCTGGCCGCGAAGTCTTTGCTGGAGATCAAAGACTTCGACAGCTGGACCACGGCAGAGGAGATTGAGCGGGCGCTGAGGGGGTCGCTCCCGGATTACGCGGGCGAAATACAGGTGTCCGTGACAAGGCCAAACGCTAGGCAACAGCGCCTGGCCTTTGTCAGACTCGAGGAGGATGCCGCAGAGAAGATCCTGGCAAGTGGGCGAGTACTCGTCGGCTTCGTGAGGTGCCAGGTGAGGCGCGGGGTGGAGGTGAAGCGCTGCTTCCGCTGCCTCGGGTACGGGCACCTGAGCTCGGCCTGCAAAGGGCCGGATAGGAGCAGGCTGTGCTACCGATGCGGCGCGGCGGAGCATAAGGGCGCGGGCTGTACAGCCGACCCCTCGTGCTTCCTATGTTCTGCGGGGAACATGGGAGACACGAACCACGTGGCGGGGTCGAAAGGCTGTAAAGCCTTTAAGCAGGTACTCGGCAAGACTTCGCGATGACGCAAGTCCTCCAAGGAAATCTCCATAGGAGCAGGACGGCCCATGACCTCCTAGCACAGCTCTGCACCGAGAAAAGTGCTGATATTGTTCTTATCAGCGAACAGTATCGGGCAAGAGCTGGGCTGGGTTGGCATGCTGACGACCTCGGCACTGCGGCCATCTGGATCCCAAACCCACGAAACTTCTTTGTCGAGGGAGCAGGATCCAGGTGCGGCTTCGTTTGGGTGAAGCATAACGCCACCACGTACGTGAGCGTGTACCTCACCCCAAGCGATCGGATAGACGACTTCCAGGAGAAGTTGGATGACCTGGAAGACTTTCTTCGGGAGGAACAGGGAGGTCTGGTGGTCGCCGGGGACTTTAACGCCAGAGCTGTCGAATGGGGGGAGGCCCGGCCTAACTCCCGCGGAAGGAGGGTGATGGACATGGTGTCCCGGCTGGGACTCGTGGTGCTGAACACCGGTTCCACACCAACCTTCAGAAGGCCGGGCCACAGGGGGACAATTCCGGATGTCTCCCTAGCCAACGAACAACTGGCAGCGCGAGTGGTAGACTGGAAGGTGATCGAGGATTACACGGGAAGCGATCACCAGTACATCATGTTCCGAGTACATGATGTGCGGCCGTCTGCCACTACCCGTCTTACGCGCCCCCCCAGATGGAACGTCAGAGAAATGAACCTCACGACGTTCTCTGCAGCTCTAGAGCGTGCCCAGACATCCCTACCCGCCGCTCCCGAAGGTCTATCGCCATCTGAGCGAGCAGATCGGATGACCGCACGGGCTATGCGAGTCATCCAGATCGCTTGCGAAGAAGCAGTGCCGCGACGCGGATCGAGTCGTCGAGGCCGTCCTGCCTACTGGTGGACGGACGAGATCGCGGAGCTCCGCAGGACGTGCCTTCGACTTCGTCGGCAGGTCCAAAGAGCGAGAGCCCGCGATATACACGCAGCCCCTTTGGCCGCAGCGTTCCATGCGGCCAAAAAATCTCTGAAGCAAGCCATCAAAAACAGCCAACGGAGATGCTGGAGGGCCCTCATGCAGGATGTGGACCGAGACCCGTGGGGACTAGGGTACAGGATCGTCACAAAGCGGCTCGGGTCTTTCACCCAAGGATCCCCTATGGATCCAGCCACTTTGGACGATATCGTGAGTACCCTTTTCCCCACCCATCCGCGGCGACCGTCCGAGCGACCACTGCTCTCTGATCTGGAACCCCCCCCCTTCAGTGAAGAGGAGCTCATTGTGGCCGCTCGTTCGATGCGTAACCGGAAGGCTCCTGGTCCAGACGGCCTTCCAGCAGAAATAGTGAAGGCAGTGGCTTCCAGTCACCCCTCTCTCTTGCTGGACATGTACAACTCGTGCCTGAAGGCGGGCAGATTTCCTGCTCGCTGGAAAGTCGCACGCCTTGTGCTGATCAGCAAGGGTGGGGGGGCGACAGAAACGGCGGCGTCCTACAGACCTCTGTGTATGCTGGACACGACCGGGAAGCTACTGGAGAAACTCCTACGGCCTCGCCTTCACGAGGCCGTACGCGCGGCGGGAGACTTGGCAGCCAGACAGTTCGGCTTCCGACCGGGCCGCTCTACTATTGATGCGGTCCAACAGGTGGTCGAGGCTGCCAGGTCAACGGAGCGGGGGAATCACTTCTCCCGGCACGTGTGCCTCCTGGCCACTTTGGACGTGAAAAACGCGTTCAATTCGGTCAGGTGGGACAGGGCATTGAGGGTGATGGAGCGCGACTTCAGACTTCCTCAGTATCTGCAAAGGATGCTGGGGGACTATCTGAATGAGCGCTTCATCGAGTACGATACCGACGATGGCTTGCGAAGGAGGGAGATAACATCTGGGGCCGCCCAGGGCTCCATTTTGGGTCCCGACGTATGGAATATTTCCTACGACGGGCTCCTGCGTTTGGAGATGCCTGAGGGTGTTTGCCTGGTTGGGTATGCAGACGACGTCGCAGTGATTATCACTGCGAGGGACGTCGATGCAGCGCAGATGCGCCTCAACCTGGCAATGCGTAGAATATCCTCCTGGATGGACGACTGCGGGCTCGAGCTAGCAGCTCACAAAACGGAGATCGTGTTACTAACGAAGAAGCGCATCAATATGGTGCGCAACTTCGAGGTGGGAGACGCGACAATCGAGTCGTCGAGAGCCGTGAAGTACCTCGGAGTGATGCTTGACAACAAGCTGTCCTTCGGGGTACATGTACTGCGGGTAGCGGACAAGGCAGCTGCGGCAGTAGCGTCGCTTAGCAGGATCATGGCCAATGTTCATGGCCCCAGACCCTGCATGCGACGCCTACTCATGAGCACTGCCGAGTCAATAATGCTCTACGGAGCGGAGGTGTGGGCTGATGCGCTGCGGTACGAGAAGTACCGCAAGCGCATGGCCGCAGTACAAAGACGGGGAGCTCTCCGTGTCGCGTGTTCCTACCGCACGGTCTCCGAGCCCGCAGTGCTGGTGGTCGCCGGAGTGATTCCGATCGACCTACTGGCCCAGGAGAGATTGTCCGTCCGCCGAGAAAGGAGCAGGGTGGGAAAAAAGGAGGCGGCGAGGGCTGCTAGGGCCCACACGATGGAGGTCTGGCAAACGCGCTGGGAAGGTGACACTAGGGGCAGGTGGACAGCCCGCCTGATCGGCCACCTGATCACCTGGGTGAACAGGGAGTTCGGGGAGGTGGATTATTACCTTACCCAGTTTCTGACGGGGCACGGTTTGTTCCGTGCGTACCTGAAGAAGATGGGTAAGGTGGCGGATGCCGCATGCCCCTACGGGGACTCCGCTTCGGACGACGCCCACCATACATTCTTTGAATGCACGAGGTGGGCGGACGAAAGAAACGCGATGGAAGAGGAGCTCGGAAGCGTGACCCCCGACACAGTTGTCGGGGTTATGCTCCGAGGCCCCGCGGAATGGAGGAGGGTGGGGTGTTTTGTCCAGACCATCCTGAAAAAGAAGAAATCGGAGACTGATATCCGATCAGTCTCCGTGGAGCCCTAGCATGCTCCTGCCAAATGGGAGGGACGCAAAGTCTTGCTGAGCTGATGCCGCGCCGGTAGAGGGGACCAAGGGTCTTGTTGGTGACGCCCGCCTGAAGTAATACCTCACGGTGGTGCCGGGCGGGGTCAAACGTCACCGAAAGGGTGGGTGAGTTTAGTCAGTAGGAATCTGACACTACCGTTTGAGTGCGGATCCTCAACGGTGTCTATGCAAGATTCTCACCATCCCTCGTTAAAAAAAAAAAAAAAAAAAAAAAATAAAAAAAAAAAAAAAAAAAAAAATTATTATTATTATTAAATTTTGTGCTAAAAATAAATGACAAAATCAGCTGTTTTTAATGCTCCTTTTGACACTTCAGCCCGTCGGTTCCTTCAAGTCCAAAGTTTTGAAACTTTAATCCGGTCCGTTCCGTTGCGTTGCGTCCAATATACATAACTACTTCAATACAATTTCTCTGCAATGAAACTCATTTTGACATTCCAATCCGGTCCGTTGTGTCCAGTATAATTGAGGCTTTAATCTGGTCCATTGCGTCCAGTATGATTGAGGCTTTAGTCTGACTGGGCGATGAAGATTTTAGGTATCCGCTTGACAGGCCGGCCGTGGCATGCAAGTAACGACATGATTCCCTACAGACACTCAGGCGAAGAGGCCAGTTTAGCATAGCAGGTTGTTAATACAAGTGCATTGCCTTGACGAAAACTTTAAAGGCCCAAACAAATTGTTGACTGGAAAAACATTTTATATACACGCAGCACCATATTTTCTGACATAATGGACAGGTGGCGCGGAAAAATTAAATGTATGGGAAATTCTCTCGCAGGCGGCCGCCGTCACCGCCTTTGCGCTAATATGTTGGTGCCTTAAGGGGTTGCTCTGATTTTTGGTTTAAAACTAGTTGGGATGTGGGTTCGACCCTTTCGGTCCACACGATCAACTTCCCAGTATGATGGATGTTGAATATTATGATTGGATATTTTAATAATAAATGAACAATAGGCAATATAGAATATAGGTATAATACCGAGAATTTGTCACAATTGTTTATCAATATTTTCGCTAAAATGTCAAACTAAATGTGCGCACTTACAAGATTAGGATGACGAAAATGTATACAAAATTGATGAATTAATGTTTTTCGGCACCTCAATGAAGTCGATATAGTTTTTAGTTCGCGCGGTATCGTGCAGGTACAAAAATCACTTAAGTCTTTTAAACCAAAAAACCGCTGGACTGAATATTATAAAAATGTTTTCAGATTATATTGTCGCTAATACGCTTCGAACGGCACCTCAAGTAAGTCAATATCTTTCGTGGTTCGGGCGATATCGTGCCGGTACAAAAATCACTTACGGCTCGACCGAATTTTATGAAAATCTTTTCAGATTATATTTTGGTTAATACTCTTCGAAGGGCACGTCAACTAAGTCGATATCTTTTATAGTTCGCGCGATATCGTGCAGGTACAAAAATCACTTAAGTCATTTAAACCAAAAAACCGCTGGACCGAATATTTTAAAAATCTTTTCAGATTATATTGTCGCTAATACGCTTCGAACGGCACCTGAAGTAAGTCAATATCTTTCGTGGTTCGGGCGATATCGTGCAGGTACAAAAATCACTTACGTCGCTTAAACAAAAAAACGGCTGGACCGAATTTCATGAAAATCTTTTCAGATCATATTTCGGTTAATACGCTTCGAATGACACCTCAACGAAGTCGATATCAGTTTTGGTTCGCGCGATATCGTGCAGGAAAAAATGACCACATCCGTACGCACATACACACACACACACCCACATACTTCCTCCCAATTTTTTGCTTAAAATGCTCCTGGGACCTTGAAAGATGAAAATACGTTGAAATTTTCGATTTCGATTTTCGGACCGATTACAATAACTTCCTATACTGGGAAGCAGTGTTGGGCAAAACTAAATTTCTGGACGATTAAAAATTGACAATTAATTAATTGTTAATCACGTCTACTGGAATTAACAATTAATTAATTGTAATTGTGAAAACTCGCAATAAACAATTAATTAATTGTTAATCGCGTCTATTGCAATTAACAATTAACTAATTGTAATTGTGAAAATTCGCAATTAACAATTAATTAATTGTTAGTCGTGAGTTACCACAATTAAAGACGATTAATCAATTGTCAATCATTTTTATGGATTTGATTAAAAACTAAAAATTAAAATTTATTATTATATGGAAAGAGTAGTAGTATGTTATTTTTTATTAGTTCATTTTAAAAAGCGTGTTTTTAGTTTTTAAAGTAAAAACTTTTTTAGCCACGTTGCGCACCTTTGCGTCACGGTCAATTTTTTGCGTGCCGTGGGGGAACAATTTGGCTTTGGGGATTTTAGTTTGTATTGTATGAATTATCTATAATAACATTCTAGTTGTGCCATTTTCAACATTTTTCGAAATCGAAATCAATGGAGCAATTTTTTAGAAGAGATTTTTTTAATTTAATTTTTTTTTGTTTGAACGGAAGAGAATTTTTTACAGAAGAGAATTTCGTTTTGTGTTTGATTTTTTTTTGCTATTTTTAACTTCCCAGTATAGGAAGTTATTGTAATCGGTCCGAAAATCGAAATCGACAATTTCAACGTATTTTCATCTTTCAAGGTCCCAGGAGCATTTTAAGCAAAAAATTGGGAGGAAGTATGTGTGTGTGTGTGTGTATGTGCGTACGGATGTGGTCATTTTTTCCTGCACGATATCGCGCGAACCAAAACTGATATCGACATCGTTGAGGTGTCGTTCGAAGCGTATTAACCGAAATATGATCTGAAAAGATTTTCATGAAATTCGGTCGAGCCGTTTTTTTGTTTAAGCGACGTAAGTGATTTTTGTACCTGCACGATATCGCCCGAACCACGAAAGATATTGACTTACTTCAGGTGCCGTTCGAAGCGTATTAGCGACAATATAATCTGAAAAGATTTTTTTAATATTCGGTCCATCGGTTTTTTGGTTTAAATGACTTAAGTGAGTTTTGCACCTGCACGATATCGCGCGAACTATAAAAGATATCGACTTAGTTGACGTGCCGTTCAAAGAGTATTAACCAAAATGTGATCTGAAAAGATTTTCATAAAATTCGGTCGAGCCGTTTTTTTAAGCGGCGTAAGCGATTTTTGTACCTGCATCGCCCGAACCACGAAAGATATTGACTTACTTGAGGTGCCGTTCGAAGCGTATTCTTTGTCTTTGTCTTCTTTGTGCCCCTTTAATCCCTCATGGGACATAGGGCGGAAACAGTTGCCCTCCAGCGGACTCTGTTTTGCGCGACAGCTCTCAGCTCTGACCAGGATATCCCAGTTGTTGCGGCCTCTGCTAGTAGGGTCCTCCTCCACGTTGTTCTAGGTCTTCCAACTCGACGGGATCCTTGCGGGTTCCAGTCAAGGGCCTGTTTGGCTAGATTTTCGTTATCGCGTCGCAAGGTGTGGCCAACCCAATTCCATTTCCTTCGCCTGATTTGGTCGTCTATCCTTTCTTGGCCGGCACGGCGCCATAGCTCTTCATTTGAAATTCTATCTTGCCAGCGGATTTTTAGGATACGACGCAGGCATCTGTTGATGAAGACTTGTAGGCGCCCTGTGATGAATTGGTGACTTTCCATGTTTCGCAACCGTACAAAAGAACTGCCTTAACGTTGGAGTTGAACAGCCGCAATTTGGTGTTAGTTGAGATCTCCGTTGATCTCCATATGCGGAACAGGCATGCATATGCGCCTCGTGCTTTATTTATTCTGGAACTGACGTCTTCTTCTGCACCGCCATTTTCGGTAATAATGCTACCGAGGTAGCAGAATTTATCTACCAGTTCCACGTCACGGTTATTCAGCGCAGTTCGTTCAAGTGTGTTTGCATTTATCCGCATTTCTTTGGTTTTGTTCGGATTCAGCCTTAAGCCTGCTAGACTACTTTCTGTTGCCAAATTGTTTAACATGTTTTTTAGCTCCTGATGTCTGTGGGCCAGCAAACAGATATCATCCGCTTAGTCGAGGCCCTTAAGGCGATCTAGCAAACCCCATTGTATGCCGCCTGTTCTACTATCTAGAGCGCCGACAAGAATGTCATTTATTACTATAAGAAATAGTAATGGCGAAAGTAGACATCCTTGTCGTACTCCTGAATTCACCTCGAAGCTGTCGGATAATTTTCCATTATGGAGAACTCTGCATTTGGAATTGTTGTAAAGGGCTTTTATCAATTCTATTATTTTATCAGGCAGTCCACGTCGCCGTAATGCCTGCCATATAAAGCTCCTATTAACCGAGTCGAACGCTTTCTCATAATCTACGAAAGCAAGGTAAAGGGGGGATCGGAATTCAGTAGACTGCTCCACTATGATTCTCAAGGTGTTAATATGGTCTATACATGAGCGGCCCTTCCTGAATCCGGCCTGCTGCCTTCTAAGCGTTCGGTCTACTGCCTCTCTTATCCTTGATAATATAACGTGGGACAGGATTTTACCCACAGTAGATAATAGACAGATGCCTCTCCAGTTGTCGCATATTGTTAGGTCCCCTTTTTGGGTATTTTGACTATGATACCTTCCGTCCAATCCTCCGGAAAGGTACAGGTGTTCCATGCTATTTCCAGGATTGGCTGAAGCGCATCTGCTATGAGGCTTGAATCGGCTTTCAACAATTCTGGCGGGATGCCATCTTTTCCAGCTGCTTTACCATTGGCCATCGCATGAATTGCGGTTACTATTTCCGTCTTGGATGGGGCCCGGGTGTTGATTCTTATCGGCTGTGCATTGTTGCTGTTTTCCTGAGGTTCTTGTGCAAGTGAACCATTCAGGGCGGCGAAGAAGTAATCTCTCCATCTTTGGATTTGCTCCTCGTCGCTGCACAACAGCCTTCCATCCTCACTCTTAACGGCATGTTTTTTAGTAGAGTGCTTTCCCGAGAGCTGTTTAGTAATTTGGTACAGCACTTTACTGTTGTCTGTGTTTGCCGCGTTTTCCGCTTTTTCTGCGAGCTCATTTATCTGCTGCCTTTTATCACGCCGCACACTTCTCTTTACTTCCCGGTGTAATTGGGAATATTCCCGTTCAAGTTGGTGACGTCTTTCCGGGTCGCTTGTAGAGTTTACGTTATTTTTGAGGGCCCTCCTGCGTTCTATTTTTTGCCAGGTAGTGTCCGAGATCCAATGTTGCATGTTTCTCTGGACATAACCGACGCTCGTTTCCGCAGCCGTCAATATAGCGCCCTTTGTTCTACTCCACAGCTCTTCAATATTTGTGTCGTCAGAAACGGTTTGCTGGTTTAATATTTGCTGCAGGTTTCCAGCAAATTCTCGCTTTTTAGCGGTCTCCTGCAGAAGGTCAACGTTAAACCGTCTACGGTTTATAACATCGCGTTGAACGTTTCTGATTGCGGCGATTCTAAGGCGAATAGTTGCTACTACCAAATGGTGGTCGCTTCCAGTGTCCGCTCCCCTGAAGCTCCTGACATCCTCCAGAATGGTTCTCCATCTGCGGCTGACGGCCACGTGACCTATCTGATTTCTCGTTCTACCATCGGGTGATACCCAGGTCTCTTTGTGTATCTTCTTGTGGCAAAAGTAAGTTCCACCTACCATGAGTTGATGGGAACTACAAAAGTCAACGAAAAGCTCACCATTGTTATTGGTAACCTGGCTTAGGCCTTGTTTTCCAATTGTTTGTTCAAGACCGGTGTTGTCGCGGCCGATTTGTGCGTTTAAGTCACCCATTAATACAATGATGTCTCCCCTTGGAATAGAGCGAAAAGCCTCATTCAGTCGCATATAGAACTCGTCTTTGATGTCATCTTCTGCGTCTTCAGTTGGAGCATAGCATTGGACTACCGTAGTACTTCTTAGTCTGGTATGCAGGCGCACGGTAATAATCCTCTCAGAAACTGGTGACCAGCTAATGAGGCTGGACCTGGCTTCTTTGGTGAGTATTACGCCAACGCCACTCCTACGGCTTTCAGTTTCATTTCTCCCAGAATATAAGAAGGACTCACCATTTGGGCAGATATGTTCCCCCGCATCGGGCCATCTGGTCTCGCTAAGTCCCATGATCTTGATTTTATATCGATTCATCTCGTTGAGGACTTCATCCAGCCGTCCCTCAGCAAGCATTGTTCTCACATTCCATGATCCGATTCGTGTCCTTGTTCGAAAAGCAAAGGTCGTCGTCGTGTTGTCCATCCGGTTCCGAAGCATTGTTTGCCGATTCGTAGCAATGGTGATTTTTATGGGAGCGGGTTGCTAACCCTCAGCCCAACCGACTTAAAGCTCTGTTTTGTGGCGCAGAGAGATCGCCATTCGCCCGTCTCCCGTTAGCTCCTTCCGAAGAAGTACCCCAGAGGGCACCGCGGGGAGGTGGGATTAGGACTTGCTAACAGGTCTGCTAGGTGTTTGTATGCAGTGGATCTTCTCGGATTTTAATAGAAGTGACAAATCGGGTGTCACCACCTTCCGAGATCTTTGTTAGCCGTTCGCCCCCCAAAGCCCCTCGAAGCGTATTAGCGACAATATAATCTGAAAAGATTTTTATAATATTCGGTCCAGCGGTTTTTTGGTTTAAATGACTTAAGTGATTTTTGTACCTGCACGATACCGCGCGACCTAAAAACTATATCGACTTCATTGAGGTTCCGAAAAACATTAGTACATCAATTTTATATACATTTTCTTCATCCTAATCTTGTAAGTGCGCACATTTAGTTTGACATTTTAGCGAAAATATTGATAAACAATTGTGACAAATTCTCGGTATTATATATATTGTCACATAGACATTTGATCTGGCGCACTTGATCTAATCACTTTTACTTTGCTTCGCATAATTAAACATAATAATTCTTGGAAATATTCCCACGCGAATTTAATTCAAAAACCATTATCATTTGATACGATAATTTTATCTTTCTAAGAAATGCACTTGCACAAACAAGTGCATTACAATGTCTAGACACGCCGCCTCAGTTTGCATCATGCATTCTGCTGATGCAACATTTTTATGTTACCAACAATTATAACAATTGTAAGAGATGCAACGATCATCTCAAATACTAAAAAGTCAGTTCTTGTTCAACAGTAGTCGCATGCACAATAAATAAGAATTAAATAACGAAGGTTCCGTTTTTTATTAAAATTCCTTTTCAAAAACAATTATTACTGGCGCAGTCGGTAAAATAAATGAAAACGCAGTAAAAGTGTGTTCAAGTTTATTTCTCCCAAACGCAGTAAAAGTGTGTTCAAGTTTATTTCTCCCAAACGCAGTAAAAGTGTGTTCAAGTTTATTTCTCCCAAGCGCGGTAAAAGTGCAAAGGGCTTTGTTACGCTAAACGCAGTGTAAAAATGTGGTAGCAACAACAGGATAATCTAAAAGTGCGTTAATAAGTGCAATTGTTACACTAAACACAGCGCAAAAATGTGTTAGTAATAACTTTAGCCACGCAGTAAAAGTTTAATTTACTAAAGAGTAAAGTGCAAATTGTCACTAAAGTGCATAATTTACGCACACAAAATTTTTTTTTGTGGAAAAAGAAAAATTTGAAGCAACAAGAAGGTGGTCATCCAATTCTGTGGAAAAGGAAAATTTGAAGCAACAAGAAGGTGGTCATCTAATTCTAACCCTTGCAACCATTACCCACGGTGGACGATCCCGTGCAACAATCAACAAACAACTACTACTTTAAGTACAAGTAAGATTTAAAACCTTAACTTTAAAAAAAAAAATAAAATAAAAATAAATTAAATAATAATTAAATAGAGTAGAAAAATTGATACTAGTGAATTAATTTATATTTGACTTAAATAAATTTGTGAATTATTGTGATGCGTTAATGCGAAAGAGATAATTTTTTTTTGTGTTTGTTTTGAGTTCATAAAGTCTAAAGGTATAAAACAAATTAAATTTCATGATCGTGCGGTTAAATAGTATTGTTAGATAAATTCAAATAGCGAATCGTAATAATAATTATTATACGGGATATTTTCGTCAACTTAGTTTCTGCCCTTTTATTAGTTTGTTAGTGAAGGTTGTCGGATAAATTCACGATAGTGCTGTTAGATAGTATTGTCAAATAAAGAATCCTTGAGAGTAACTGTCTTTGTCACACAAACCAATTCGTCTTAGCTAAAGCGGCAATAAGATGGAGGAATTGAGTATAACGGAGAGATTTCGGTTTGTTACTAGCAGCTTAAGCTGTATAATGCCATTCGATGGTGAACCCAATTCGTTAGCAAACTTTATTAGCAGAATAGAATGTCTGATTCCGATACTAGAGACCTTCGATAATAATTATAAACGCTCTATACTAGGTTTTATTAAAGATAAAGTGATAGGTAAAGCACGTAGAACCCTACTAATGAACGGCGATGCCAGTACTTGGGGTGATCTTAAATCCATTCTAATTAAAGGACATGGCGAAAGTTTCTCAATCAATTCCCTGATAGACAAAGTTAGGTCATGCAGATGTAATGGAACAATTCAGGATTTTTATGAAAACTTAACAACTTTATTGTGCAGACTAAATAACGCTCACCTTTTAGGGGATGGGGAAAACGATGAACAAATTGAGAGTAATCGAAGAATAGTTTTGGATGCTTTCAAACAAGGGTTACCAGAACCAGTGAAAGGAATTATAATTAGTAGAAACCCAGACACGCTACCTGGAGCGTACGAAATAATTCAGGAAAATGGGTATTCAAATTATAGCAATAGCAGAAATGATAATTTATACAGGCACAATAAAATACCGTTTTTCACTAACAATGGTTTTACGAGGAACTCAGGTATTAATAATAATAATTACCATCTTAAGAATAACAATAGAAATCGTCGTAATAATAATTACTATAATAACAATTTTAATAATAATAACAATAATACCAACCTTAATAATAATGGCAAGCTTCGTTATAATAACCCGAACTATCGTAACAGTAATTTTCACAATAATAATAATCTTTTTAACAACAACTATCGCCCACAAAATGGCATTAATGGTAGCTATGGCAGATTGCCACAGAATGAACATAGTTCCAATAGAAATAACAACAATTTTAACCGCAACGACGAGCCCGAAGCAATGGAAGTTTCTCTCAATCATAACGATCCGCAACAAAATTTTCACGTAGGCGGTCGAAACGTCTTCCCTATTTAATAATTCATACACCAATCAGAAAGTTGAGATTCATTGTAGATACTGGAGCCGAATATAGCATAATAAACCCGCAGTTATGTAACCCCAAATGGAGAGTATCTTCTGATTACTACAAAATTACAGTGTTGAATCGCGAAATACACTCAAATGTCCTATACAAAATACCTCTCTTTAAAGAATTTAACGAAGACCGTTACGCGAATTTTTTGGAATATCCCTTTCATAATTATTTCGATGGATTACTCGGAAATAATGTTCTATTAGATTTAAATTCCATTGTCGACTACAAACACAGACGCCTAATTACGGATCAAGCTAACCTTCCTATATATCTGAACCAAGGCGAAGAAGATTATTCATTAAATGGCGAAACACAGGAGATACTTATCAACGAATCCACAGGCTACACTATAAACGAACCTTCTCACAATGTTTTTGCTAAACACTTGAACGAGAAAGACATAGGCAAATTGAAGTTTCTCCTTCGCGGTTATAAAGACCTATTCTTCAATGACGGCGACAATCTGTCTTTTACTAGTAGAATAAAACATAGAATTGTCACCAAAAACGACATACCAATTTATAGTAAATTATACCGGTATCCTGAAGTCCATCGCAACGAAGTTGACAAACAAATTAAGGAAATGTTGCAACAAAAAATAATTGTACCAAGCAATAGCCCATACAATGCTCCTCTATGGGTTGTACCCAAGAAGTCTGATAATAGCGGAAAGCAAAAGTGGAGAATCGTAATCGATTACCGTAAACTAAACGAGCAAACAATAGAAGACAGATATCCAATGCCAAACATTGACGACCTTTTGGACAAATTAGGAAAATGCAGCTATTTCACTACTCTAGATCTGGCGAAAGGGTTCCACCAGATCGAGTTGGATCCCCGCGACAGAGTTAAAACTGCTTTCTCGACGGCCAACGGTCATTATGAATTTACTAGAATGCCGTTTGGACTAAAAAACGCACCCGCAACCTTTCAGAGATTAATTAATGATGTATTGGAAGATTTTATTAATAAGACCTGTGTCGTGTACTTGGACGACATACTTGTATTCTCCACCAGTTTTGAAGAACATTTACATTCATTAAAGAAAATATTTCAAAAATTAAGAGATTGTAACCTAAAAATTCAAATGGACAAGTGTCACTTTGCGGCCGAGTCTACAAAATTTCTGGGGCACATTATCACTAATAATGGCGTTAAACCCGATGATAATAAAGTACAGACAATAAAATCATTAAAACTTCCGAGAACCGCAAAAGAAATAAAACAGTTTTTGGGGATAACTGGGTATTATCGAAAGTTTATGAAGGATTACGCCAGGATAGCCTATCCTATGATAAAATACTTAAAGAAAAATAATAAAGTAAACGTTAACGACAGGGAATATGTCGACGCATTCAATAAATTAAAATTATTATTAGTAAATGATCCCGTACTAAAACGACCAGACTTTAACAAAACTTTTACCTTAACAACAGACGCTTCGATGTACGCGTTAGGAGCAGTTCTAAGCCAGAGCAACCATCCCGTCTGCTACGCATCTCGCACTTTAAACGATCACGAAATAAATTATTCTCCAATTGAGAAGGAGCTTCTTGCAATTGTATGGTCCGTAAAATATTTCCGCATGTATTTGTATGGCCGAAAATTTCAAATTTTCACTGACCATAAACCACTTGTATGGCTAAACAGCATAAAGGAACCGAATATGAAACTCCAAAGATGGAAAATATTACTTAACGAGTACGACTTCGAAATTAATTATGTAAAAGGAAAGGAAAACAAAGTAGCAGACGGCCTCAGTAGATACGTTAAGAGGGATGAACAACTTGATGACGATGAAGTATCATTGTTGAACACCACCACACCACCGAAGGCCGAGATTTTCAATAATGAAGTAAGCAACGTTGTTAACGTTGGCACTAGTAGCATGGACGTTGAAGTTATGTCTACAACGAGTACAGCAGCGAATGGAACGAGCGGCAACTCGAATCGCATAAGAGTTACGGAAAAATGCATTAACATTTATAAAAATCAAATTTACTTAAACTATGGACCAAAAGAAAAGTTCACAACTAAAATTATACATAAAAGGTGTCAGAATCACATAATAATTGACGAGAATTCGAATTTACTAGACGCCATGAGAAGGATTTTAATAAGCAAAGGGCTAATGTGCATTTACTGCGAAAACGATGAACTTTTCCTCAGGTTCGAAGCTTTGTACGTCGATTATTTTTCAAATAACAGTAACTTAAGAATATACCGATCAAATATCAAACTAATAGATGTAACGGATAGGGAGGAAATGATCACCAGCATCAAGGAAGAACATCTGAGAAATAATCACCGAGGAATAAATGAAGTGTTCTCGGAATTGAAATTGAGAGTTTTCTTCCCAGACATGCTTAAGTTAATAACAAAATTTATTAACAACTGCGAGGTCTGCCAACTGGCAAAATTTGATCGTCAACCTCCCAAAATCCCCTTCCGACTGACTGAGTCTGGAACGAAATTTAACGACATAGTTCACATGGACATTTGGTTCCCTTGCAGAAATGTAATGTACCTTACCACGATAGACAAATTCTCTAAATATGCCACATTACATAAATTGAACGATAGAACATGGATTTCCATCTTAACAGCCCTAAAGGAAAGGATAAGATTTTTGGGAAAAATGAGAAAATTGATCTACGATAATGATAGATGTATGTTGCACAATTCTGTAACATTATTTTTATCAGAAAATCAGATTATTGCCCACACAACTACGGCACATAATAAGACAGGTAACTCAGATGTAGAAAGATTACATGGCACACTGAATGAACATCTAAGATTAATGGAAGTGGATAGGTCAAGTAACGATAAGGATTTGGAGGAAAAACTACACGACATAATTACAATCTACAACTCTACGATACATTCCACTACAAAGCTACGACCAATTGACTTTTTAGAAAAAGATTTCGATAGAAGCGATATTAGCGCATTATCCGATAAGTTTATAAAGGAAAAACGCGACAGGATAGATAAATTAAATAAGAATAGGGATCAGAGCTTTCAATTGAATGACAACATAGTAATTAACAGGGAAATAGCAAAATGTAAACCAAAGTATAAGAAATTAAATAACTTTAGAACGGAAAATAGTTACGTAATAGATACTAGTAATAAACGAAACACCCGGTACGTAAGAAACCAATTGAAACGTAAATACAAACATAAAAATTGAGTTTCACTTTTCTTTTTCAGAATGATTACCATTCTGTTTCTTCTGGCGACGGCGACGTCGATATCAGCACAACGACTGGAAATAACCCCAATAAATACAGAAAACGGATACGCACTCTTCAAAATTGAAGAAAAATTAGTTGTAGACTCATTCATTAAAATATTACATGTAGTAAATTTGACAAGATATGGCGAACTTATAAATCTAATTGAAAATAACGTGAAATCCTTGCACTTAGTCGACGAAGAAAATAATACCGTATTGTTGGAGAGAGAACTGAAATTATTGAAGCATAATTATAAAATAATAATACCGCATATCT